>JBBPBX010033234.1:17711-33383 GCA_038048925.1 Garcialebias charrua | reverse complement strand
TGAAGACTTTAGTTTCTGAGAGCTGCATAAAAACACACGAGGTCAAAATAATTAGACCAAGAATGTAAACATGTAGCTGAATGTACTAGATTGACTCACACTGACATTTAATTACCATCTTAGCTAAATCCCCATTAACAACAGGAACGTGGGGTTACTGAACCAGCAATTTTAAAACTGTCATCTGAACAATCCTAGCTTCACCCTACGGTGAGGTTTTTCAGCTTTCTTCATGGACCTGACACAGAGTCCTGACAACAGCTTCACAGCTGTCTCCTGATTTTTGCATGAAACTGAGAAGAGCAGCATGTTTGTAGAAGGATCACAAAATATGAGCCGTTTTGTTTAAGTGTGGAAAAGCTGTTTCTATAACGTGAGTACACAAAAAAAAGATCGCGTTGCTAATAGGCTAACGTTAGCCGCTAACAGGTAGCAACAACACAACGCGATCAAACTAACGTTACTTACCCTCATAGTTGTGCAGGAAACTTGAGATATACAATTTAAATCCCTTATTACGTTTGCTTGTCGGAGCAGGGGACCAGACATCAACGATACGATGAACATAGCTGATACTTGTGTCTTGGGCAGCTCTTGTAAACAGAGAACGGGGCTTAGACCGGAAGCTGGGAAGCCGGCTTCCTGTCAATGCGCAAGTGATTTACGACACTTGTGCACAGAGCCTATTGGTGAGGGGAATCTGAGGCTTTTACGTCAGCTTGTTACCAAAAGCTTCTGCATTTTTATTTTAATTAAGAATAAATAAATAAATAAAAATTGATTAATCAATTAAAGTGGATGTCCCCAACCCGGATCCTGAAGATGTAACCAAAACGGGCACATTATTTGTTCATAACCTTTGCACAGAGTCCCACTTTAACATTTATCTTAATTTTCTTCATCTGACTGAATGTTCTGCTAGTCTAGAGTGGGCCTGTGAGAAAAGAACTAAAGCAATTCATGACAAATGTTGCATGGATTATAAGCCTGCAGATGTGAGTGAGTTGATGGTTTAACACAACAGTTTTCTTCTGATGCTGCGCTCTCACACGTTAATGCATCAACGTGCAGAAGCTGCTTCCATGTGATGGTTATTAGGGGTGTAACCGTACACGTGGGTGTACCGAACAGTTTCGGTACGGCACGTTTGGTTCGGTCCACCTGCGTACCGTTTTGGTTATTTTTTCACTCATTAAATGTTATAGGGGCCAAGATGGTGTAGTGGCAGGGCTTCCGACTTGGGACCCGAAGGACCCGGGTTCGAACCCCGGCCACTACACACCTTGGGGTGTCTATGAGTGCACACCTATTTCTCCAGCTCCCCGGGCGCTTTCTATGGCTGCTCACTGCACCACCTGGTGGTGGTTGGGTTAAATGCAGAGACGAATTTCGTCTATGTATGGGAAACATACACAGATGACAAAAATGGACATTATTATTATTATTATTAACGGGAGAATATGCGCCGCGGAACAAAAATTCTTTGGCATGTTTCAGCACGGCGCTATTATCTTGCAGCACGCGTAGCATTTAGCAGCCTAGCATCTCGTTGCGGTCTACTGTTTGGGAACATTATGGCTTTCTTGTTAAAAGACGAGCACGAGTGCCGTCGCTGTGGCGCAGAGAGATAAGCGGGCGCGCACATATGCTTGATGCTTTCGCCTCTCCACAGGCGTCGCGGGTTCACGTCCCAGACCCGACGAGCTCCTTTCTGTGGTGTCTCCCCCCCTCTCCACCGTTTCGCCCTCTCCCTCTCCAATAAAGGCCACTAGTGCCCAGAAAATGTAAAAAAAAATTAAATTAAAATTAAAAGACGAGCACGAATCCAAAGCTGTGTGTCGACGTTGTTTCACGTAGACTGGATCTTTAGCAACAACACGTCTGACTTGTTAACACACTTGAAACAACATCCGAACGTGAACGTGTTCTACAAGAAAGAAAAGCAGCTTGTTGCAAACACCAAACAGCAGCATTTAAACAACCTTCAGGTGATTCAGATCGGTCCAGAGCAATAACACAATCTGTAGGAGTTTTTAAAGCTCTGGATCTACGTCTGAATTCTGTTGTTGATGCGCTGACTTTAAAGTTCTTGAGCCCCGCTATGACATCCATCACGTCAACACTTCAGGCAAAAAGTGCAGCACTTTATGAAAAAGCTCAAACTGATATTGTCAACAAGCCCTGGACCAGAATAAAGCCTTGCCCTGATGATGATGATGATGCCTGAGAGTTTCAACCACCTCATAATAACCGTTCAAGAAGAGGTATTGTTCATTTATTATTATTATTATAATTATTATTGGGCTGCCGTGGTGTAGTGGTAATGGCAGTCGACCCCTGATCGGAAGGTTGGAGGTTCGAATCCCGCATCCGCCCACCATGTGTCGTTGTGTCCCTGGGCAAGACACTTAACCCCGAGTTGCTCCCGGTAGGTCTGGATGGCGCCTTGCAAGGCAGGCTACCACTACCGGTGTATGAATGTCTGAATGAATGGGTGGATGGCTGGTATTGTAAAGCGCTTTGGGGCTCCTCACAGGGGGCTGGAAAGCGCTATATAAATAAGCTCCATTTACCATTATTATTATCGGATTAACTTTTTTAATTTAAAATTATAATCTTATTAACTTAATTTTTTTTTTTCCTCTTTGTGTTTTATTTCCAGTCTGGGACAGAGATAGCAGCTGTCTTCTTCCTCTTCAGGGAAATCCACCAGATCACCTCCAGTAGAAGTGTGTGATGACTGAACTCTGAACTTTTCCAGAGACCTGTCCCACCTGGGGAGCAGGTCCAAGAAGAGGTTGTTGTGAGTAATGAGGACAAATACAGCCACACTGCTGCTACTGTTGTTATTGAGATGATTTTCTACACTGCTGGAGATATTCACTGCAACTAGATCTGTGCTTTTAGCAGAAAATGTGGACAAGTTGGTCTTTTTGGACAAAAACTTAAAACTTGATTAGTTAGATTGTAAACAGTCTGTTGCTGCTTATTGTTCTGGTTCTGACTGTTATTGTATTTATTAAGATTTTTATTATTGTTAGTATAGTTTATTTATTGTAAAGAGTGCTGTTTATTTAAAATATCATCCAAATGGGTCGCTTTTATTTATTTTTATACAAACGTATTTACTTGGCATATTTTCAAAATAAACATTTTGTAAGTCTTTATTTTGTCTTTTTTTTTGTACCGAAAATTAACCGAACCGAACCCTCCTTGAAACTGAACAGAACCGAAATGTGATTTTAGCATACCGTTACACCCCTAATGGTTATGTTATAGTGTGTTTTCTTGGAGTGTGGCTGCATCCAGGCCTGAATTCACGATCTGCTTTGGTTTGTCTGCTTCTACCTGCTCGTCTGAGGAGTGAAGTCTGTAAATAGTTTGCTTTTGTTAAAGTTCACAACCGAACATTTGAACATCTCAAAGACCTCCGTGTGCAGTTTATTTTCAGTCAGAGCGCATCAAATGTGCGCTATTTTTAGATTGTTTGTTTGTACAGTTCATATTTTTACCATGTTGCACACAGTCACTGAAGCTGTGTGTCTGTGGACCTGTTCAAGCTGCAAACCCACGTCAAACCCAGGTGTATGCAAACAAAAGACAGTCCCCATCCCTCATGGCCCCCTCCTGAACAATAGCCTTTTCTTGCACTCGGGCAGGCTGACAGATTCAATCTAACCCTGCAACAGAAAGCAGATTAAGTCGCTGCATCACTGCTTACGGCTCTGTTTAGACTCCATTAATTACATTAGTCGTTGTGCCTCATTCATCAGCTTGGAGAGAAAAAGGTTCAATGAAAATGGAAGCTCGTTTATGGTTCTGTTATACAAGTTTGAGTTGTTTAGGAGTTTATAGTCCCAGTATGTCGTAGAGTCAGTGATGAAACGTCACATTTATAGAGTGAGTCGTGCACGCAGGCTAAATAATTAAACGTACACCTCCCAGGTCTAAATGCTTCAATAAATAATTATTGGTGGGAAATTGTCTGGATGTTAAACTCACACTTTTCTAACGAGGAAAAGCAGCCGACGTCTCTTCGACTTGATGCAGTGATGGCTTGTGGGTTCCTTGTTCTGCTTTTGGAGCAGTTGATAACAATGAAAAGGTTAAAAATGTGCCTAAATCAATGGAAGGTTGTAAAAAAAAACATTGGGCCTCATGCACAAACCGTTCGTACGCACAGATATGTGCTTATCCTGTGCGTACGAGTGATTAAGGATCATTTGTGGCATCCAACACTGTTTTCGTATCCTACGAATTTATTCAGATACGAACAAAATCTACGAGTGGTCCGGACCTGTCGTATATTTTAGGAGCGTCAGTCTGCTGTCATCCAGACGGATCTTCTCCACGAATAACTTCATATTTCGTTATTTAGAAAATATTTAGAGTTTAAAAAAATCACGCACCATAATTATTCTTGACAATAGGTTATTCTGTTTGAATTAGAATTATAATTTTAAGTTTAATTTGTCTGGTGTGTCGCGCAGGCTTCAGTGAGTCGTGCGCTCCTTGGTCATCAAAGCCGCTCCTCACCCAGGTACATAAAATTCACACCGCCGCAGAACAAGTACGAATTAAGACTGATCTTGTGTCAAACACCATCGGAGCAATAGATTATTATATCTGATTCGAAATATAACCTGCAGAATGTGGTGGTTGCGCGCTGACCAGGAGGTGCGCGCATCATTTGTGCTGCAAAACATGTTGGCACGCGTCTTGCAGCGTGGCATTTACAGTATTGTCCATCCATCTCGCAGACTGATCTCTTCCTGTCCGTGCTGCGGCGAGACGTTTGTTTGAAGCCATTTTCAGATCAAACCATTTATTCTTGATTTCTGATACTGTACGACCCACGGGACACACAGCATATGCACTACAATATTAATATGAAGTTAACTGTAGTTTAGAGACAATTTAAAATGCTTCTGTTGAAAAACACATCCGACACTTGCGGGGGGTGGGGGGGTAGCGGTGCGCTACAGCTCTTCTGAATAAGTGAAACTATAATGTAACACAGTACACTGAAATTAGAGATATTTGACCATCCGACACTTGCGGGGGGCAGCGGTGCGCCACAGCTCTTCTGAATAAGTGAAACTACACAGTTGTTTACAAACTTTACACTAACATTAAAGATATTTGACCATCCGACACCTGCAGGGGGGGTGGGGGGGTAGCCACAGCGCGACTGAGAGCAGATCTCCGAACGCGTGAAGTTCCTCATTTTACTTCATGAGTTTGAATGAATGGACACTTCCTGCTGTCAGAAGGCAGGAAGCGTGGCCTTATATGGTGTTTTGAGGGGTGGAAATTATGTAAATTACATTCACGCGAGCACGCGCAGGTGAGTAGAACAGGTGGAATTCATCACCTTTAAGCAGCCCGTTTACACGCTTTTCCTGTGGATAGAAGACTTTGTTGGTTCTGACGTGGCATGTTCGTACGAACGCTTCGTACGAACAAAAGTAGGAGAAATTTAGGATAAGAATAAGAACATTTTCGTGCATGAGGGCCATTAAGTATTAACCTTATGCTTATGAACTGTTGACATTTCATCAGAATTGCAACAAAGTGGCAGCCTAAACATCTGATAGTGAACACAAATACAGCTTTTAAAATGCTTTACAGTAGTCCCTCGATTATGATGGGGGTTACGTTCCATCTCTATCCCCTACGTGCGATAGGTGAAAAACCATGAAGTAGAAACGTTATAGTATTTATATCTATTTTAGGCTTTATAAACTCTTCCCACACTCATGCAATGTTCTAAATCTTAAAACTACGTCATTTTAACAACATACGTTTATGTACTGTACAGTATAGCTACTGCAACATTTTATGTGGGGACTCACCAACCTTGGTCCGGTTCTGGTCCAGTTCTGATCGGCTCTCTGCAGCCGTTGATCACCAGATGCTTTTAGAGAGGGCCGGACCTTCAGAGAGCCAGCACAAAACCACATAATGGTCCCGATCGAGTCCAAATATTACAGAAGAATCTAGATCAGTGGTCCCCAAACTTTTTCCTGTGAGGGCCACATAACTTTTCCCTTCGCTGGTGGGGGGCCGGAGTCAGTTTTTAACAGGAAAAAGTGTGACGATTGCAGGAGTGCCTAAATCAGGGGTGCCCAACCTTTTTTGAACCAAGAGTTACTTTTGAAGTCGGCAGTTTGCCGAGAGCTACTCGTCCAGTCTCAGTATCAAAAAACAAAATTTTTCATCTCCCTACTCCTCACTTCTTTAAAGTAAATAAAACAGAACGTAATGTGTTGCTAGTTTTATTTAATTAAAGTATTTTATCAAAGTAAAATGACGCAATATTTGAAAAGCACACCATATTTTTTAAAGAAACGAATAAACAATGAACTGAACAATATAAAACTCCCTCATTTACACTAACTATTTACAAAAAGTGACTTACAAAGGTGCAGATTTACAAATCTCCAACAACTATTTCAAACCTCAATAAAACCTAAATATCAAAACTAGGCAGCTGCTCTGTGCAGCAGGATGGTGTCATCTGGTGCAAGCTGTATAAAATAAATGTGTCTCTACCTTAGTGGCACTTCTGACACTGAGAGACATCTTCGGATGTAAGGATACTTTTCTTCTGAGAGCAGACTCCAGAACTCTCCATCCACGCCAGGTGATACTCGAATTACAGATGAGGCAAATAGACTTTGAATTAGAATAAACAAAAAAATACTCCTCCTCCCACTCTGTGTGAAAATAATATTTATGTGAAAGGGAGACAATTCAACTTACTCCTTCATCTTTAAAAACTGTGTTAGGATATGCTAAGTACTTGGTGACCGTACAGTACTGTACATGTATTCATTTGTAAAAAAAAAAAAAAAATAAAAAAAAATTTTTTTTTTTTTTTTTTTACTATTGTTCTGGGGGCCGGACCAAATGTGGGGGCGGGCCGGATGCGGCCCGCGGGCCGTAGTTTGGGGACCACTGATCTAGATGAAAAAAGTCTGGTTGAGCTCCGGAGAAGACACCGGACCTCCAAGCAATGCCTCTCCGCTCGAGAGGCTTCATGAGCCAGCAAGCAGCGCTCAGATTGACAGATGAGGCTGGAAGTAGTCGTGGTCCAATTCCCGGTCGGTTCTGTACGGCTCTCTGCATCCACTGAGCACCGAAGTCGCTGTGAATAAGGACCGAACATTTTAGTCTGGTTCGGATCAGAACTTTCCCTCCATTTCAGCAGAACGCAGCGGCTGAAAGCACTGTTGGCTTCTGGGTAGTGTAGTTGTTATGACTTGCCATACAATATAGGCTTATTGAAAGAAAATTACAAAATGGCAGCTCCCATCTGAAGTACAGGTAGTCCTCGGGTTACGACGGTCTCGAGTTACGACGTTTCGTGGTTACGGCGCATCTCTCATAAAAAAATGAAATAAAAAAATGAAAAGCCGAGTTACGCAGTTTCATTTACGTCGTAAATGTAGCTGCGGAGGAATACTACACTGTACTCTCTAAAAAAGCTAAGTCTGGTCCTCTGGACATTCAAAAAACAAAACAAAACTGTACTGTGAACGTGGTTTTACGTCTTAAACGGAACGGAATACGGCAGATGGACCGAGCTGGACAGCGGTTTTAGGCCATAAACGTAATAGAGAATACGGCCGATGGACGGAGGAATACTGCGTCACCAGCATCCCAGTAAGCCATAACTCTTTTTTCCCTTCATTATGGCTCCCAAACGTACGTGTTTTTTGATAATTATGTAGGGTACTATGTTAAGATAGGCTAAGTGCTTGGTAATACAATACTGTACTTGTATATGGTGCAGTATGTACGTATATTTTGACTTGCGGTGAAAATCGGTTTACGCCGCCGCGTAGGAAGGGATCTACGTCGTAAGTTGAGGACTACCTGTATGTATATTTTTTCCGTTAACTTTTTATTTCGTACCGCCCCAATCACGTGAGTAGTGCTAATTTTCAACAATCGTTGAAAAACCACAAAAGAGCGAGTCTGAGAAAGTCGAACCGCATAGTAGCGAGGGACTATTTATCACTTTGTGCGTTATATCGTAGGATATTTAAGCTCGACTCTTCATTTGAGATCTTATTTTCTTAATTCTGACATCCGTTTCAATGCAGCAGGTGCACAGATTCTCAAAAGGGTTATAAAAATAAATATCAAATAAATCCAAAGTAGACAACATAGGAAGTAAAGCATGTCAAACCTGAACGCTGTTCTGATTGGAGGACAAACACCCCTCACTGCAACCTAAAGAATAACTTGTTTTATTCTGATACATCCTCAATAATCCAGGTAGAACATTCTAAAAGTTACGTCTGTATTAAGAGTTTATTATAGCTGCTCAGACTGAAGTCTTTCGGATGAATGACGAACTGTTTCTACGATTTTTTCTTTTTTTGAACCCGTCCAGAGGACCTGACTTAACTTTTTTTAGAATAACTCATTTTGTTTAACTGATTATTGGGCGAAAAGGAGTAAAAAAAAAAAGTCGAAACACAAAGATCCAGTTTTATTGCAGTTTAAAGGTCCACTGACATGATTTTTTAATTTTCATAAAATTGCTCAAAATATATATCTTTTATCATTTAAATATGTTCGTTTTTGCAAACAAAATGATAAACCACTTTAATTTTGCTTTAAAAGTGATTTTGAACTTCAAGCCATGTTTAATCTTGGGAAATCCGATTACACACGAACGCACCATCTGTGACGTAGTGAGAGGCAGAGCTCTGGGCTTGTCACAGTGCGCGGGTATGAGCAGCTCCACATGAAGGTAAGTCTGATACAGCATCAGACCTAAATTAGATCCTGTTGTTTCTTGTTCCATCACCCAAACTATTTTCTGCTTCCCAAAATGAAGACAAATAGCTCAAATCTTCACATAGATTGCTAAATTCGTCGGGTTTTAAATTGTCCGCTATTAAAGAGACCAGAGCCCTCTGCCTCTCACTACGTCACAGATGGTGCGTTCGCGTGTAATCGGATTTCCCATGATTAAACACGGCTTGAAGTTCAAAATCACTTTTAAAGCAAAATTAAAGTGATTTATCATTTTGTTTGCAAAAACGAACATATTTAAATGATAAAATATATATATTTTGAGCAATTTTATGAATAGTAAAAAAATCATGTCAGTGGACCTTTAAAGCTGCTATATGTAACTTTTCTAACAATATATTTTTAACATATTTCTTCACTCTGTCACTAGATTGATGTTAGAGAGGTAATCTCTGAAAAAAACTAAAAAAAAATATTGTCCCCTTGCTTCTCCAGGTGGTAAATAAGCATTTCTAAAAAGAAAAAGTGACCCGCCATTTTCCAGCCAATAAAAACAAAGTTTGTAACCAGCCAATAAAAACCGAGCTTGAATTTGAATCAGCCAATAAAAACAGAGCTTGAATTTGAATTTCAACAGACCACAAGGGGGCAGAGCCATATAGGGGGAGGGATCAGAATGCTTTGCTTGTTGAAATTTTTTCTAAGTGCTGATGTTCTACAGAAACTGCAGACTTCACCTTTAATAAACAACTGAACACAATTAAATTTTTGGACAACCTAACGTCAGTATTGGCATACATGAAGTATTTAGCACTATACAGTATTATAATTGTCATACTGTAGTTGCTTTTTTTAAAGCTGGGGTCTGCGATATTTGAACACTCTGGGACTCTCTGGGACTTAGAAATATTTTCAGCGCAGAAAAGCATTCTGCTCCCTCCCCTCAGAGCCATATATGGCACAGTCCGTGCTTCTGGTGAACTTGGGATCTGCTCCGCCCCCTGCTTCTGTCTGCTCAGAGCCGCTGCGATATTCTGTGTTTATGGTAATGAAACCTTCTAATAAAATAAAATAAAACCATGGAGCGCTAGTCCTACATCACAAAATCCAGCAGAAATCATCAGAGGTTCACGAAGCAACGTTTGGACATGATTTAATTCGCTCGTGACTTCCTCTCTGTCAGCGCTGGTCTGGAATGTGTGGAATGCTCCACCTCCTCCTGTCTCTGTGCTGCGATATTCTGTGTTTATATGATAATATAACTGTTAAATTTTTTTAATAAAACCACAAATCACTCATCCTACAACACAAAATCCAGCAGAAATCATCAGAGGTTCACGAAGCAACGTTGGACATGTTTTAATTCGCTCGTGACTCGTGACAAATCCATTTCCTCATTCCTGTCAGTGCAGGATGAAGCGATCACTTGGCTTTTGGCAAAAAAACTAAATAAAAGTCCAGCTCTGGGATAAAGAAGGGATATTTAATACATTTTGTGTCACATAAAAAACAGTCCTGCATCGCTTTGCAATCCTTTGAATGAGAACGAGCTGCGGCTGGGACAGGTGGGGGCGTGGGTTGGGGCGTGACAAACAACTCTGTTTTTATTGGCTGTCAGTGTCCTGGTCACTCTGTGTTTTCAGTGTTTTTATAAATGCTGATAGAGAAGCAAGGGGACAATAGATTTTTTCAGAGATTACTTTGTCTAACATCAGTTTGTCAGTAGATAGTGACTGAGTGAAGAAATATGTTAAAAATATATTGTTTGAAAAGTTACAGACTACATTACAATCTTACATACCCCAGCTTTAACAAATACACGTTTTAAAAATCTGAACAAATGTTTTGCTATATAAATAAGCTCCATTACCATTTGTTTTTCAGAGATAAATATACTCAGTTTTTTCAAATGTTGTTCGTTTACACCTTAGGGCCCCGTATAAATAAGTGTTAGGAAGCTTAGTGATATAATATGTATTAAAAAAATCTCAAATTTGCTCACAAACGTGCTAATAAAACAGAAGAAAATGTTTAATTTTGTCTGACATGCATTAGTGACATCGTTTGACTGTTTTTATTTATTTATTTCTATTTAAAACTCTTTAAGCCGCCTGCATGCAGCACATGACTGCTGTAAACTTTCATAAATGCTTGAAAGTGTAAAACTTGTTTAAACTGAAGTGACTTTTCCCTCCAGGCAGTAAAACTGCTGGAGCTCAGCGTCAGACTCGAGCTTCTCTTTGATGAATGCTGCTTTTTCTGAGGCGCACGCCGCCGCAAACGCCAACAGCAGCAACAATAACAGGACCCCAAACGTTTCACTGCAGAAAACAAAACAAAAAAAACTCTTAAAACTTGTTTCCAAAAAGCTGACACCCGGTTGTGACATTTTACTCCCAGGGTGGAGCAAAAGTCACGAATAAAAGTCACAAAACATTTGAAACTGACACCGCGTGGGGTCGAATCTAAAGGATCTCTGCTAACGTTGGACAAGTTGTCAGAACACTTTTCTCTTAATTTATGAAAGAAAAATGCAACGTGACTGTTCTTTTTAACCGCTGCCTTGCATTCAACAGTTTTAGTTGTGTGTCATGGTTTGTGGAGGTGGGACCCAGGAGTGCAGACAGAAAAAGTTTGTTTATCAAACAAAACAAAAAGGCTGACGTGGCAACAGAACGTTACAAGAAATAATTCAAGAAGACATGCATGAAGCACTGAACGATGCTAGTATGAGGATGTGGTGAAAACTGAGGGACCATATGAGTGGATAGGAAACACCTGGGATGATGATAACTGGGGGCAGATGAGAGTGGGCGGGGCAAGAACTGAAGGATAACTGAGAGGAAAAATGGCCGACGATGATACAGAGGAAACTGATCAGAACACAAAGGAATCATTTAGAAAAAGGATCACAAAAACTAAACATGATGTAAAACCCAACGACAAACAAAGATGTGTACACAGAGTACGTATGACTCTCAGCTACTACCACACCAATATTTGAGCTCCAACATCTAAAAATGACAAACTTGTCCATTTGTCAAAACTACATCCTGAACCCTGAAGAGATTTTCTGTATTTCAGCTTTTTGACTATAAACGGCAGTCGGGACGAGAACGAGTCTCTGAATAAAGTTCTGTTCCACGGATGCATCTTTAAAACATCTAAGGAAATGCACAACATGAAGCCAGTCATATGAGGTGCATCTTACTTCATCTGAAAAGACGATTACGATAAATTTAAAACTTAAAAACTTCAAAATCAAATGTGCCAATCTGTCAGACCTGGCAGCTTATAATCTGATTTTGTTTAATCTACCCAAATGGTTTCAAATGATAAATGTAAAGATTTTTCTTTCTCACCACCATTCAACACGAACCTTCACTCAGCCAATATTCTTCAAAGAATGAATAAGTAAACACACTGAATGAGACCAGAGGCTTCTGATATGTCAACATTTCAAAAAAGAAAATTCTCCACAATAATGTATAAGGTTTATATATAAAGTCAACACAATTTGTGCATTTAAACTCTAAAATACAAAAAATACATACCATACTTGCCGCCATACACGACACATGTCGTTTAAGTCGCATCAGTCCAAAAATGTGTAATAAACTGGGAGAAAACATTAAAAAGTTACTTTGCCGTATACCGTAAGTCTCATCTATTATGTGCCACCGCTGACCACCTGGAAATGTGGGTCGGTGTTGTGCCAGTAATCGATTGGTTGCCAAATGGCGAACATAGGAGTGTGCACGGGAGGACTTTAACAAGAATTTAACAAGATTAACACTTAAAAACAATTATTTGTTTGCTCAGAATTATAGCACAGGTGTATCTCAGTCTAACTTTTGCTTAATAAATGCACTTTGATGGTCAAATCAGCTGCATTTCAAAAATTGATTTGCGGCTGCTGGAGCATGAATAGGGAGAACTCGCTGTTCATTTCTTCAAAATTTAACAAGATAAGTAGGGCTGCAACTAACGATTATTCCAACAATCAATTAATCTGCCAATTTTTTTTTCTTCCGATTAATCGATGAATCTGCAACAAAAAGAAGTTTTAATTACCACCTTTTTATTCCAAAATTTGACTGACATAGCAAATCGCTCAAAAAACAGGTTGCTACTTTATTGTGGTAGTAAAATATTGAATAATTAAAAAAATAAAAAGTTAGTCAAATAACCAATAAAAAAATAAATGTACACAAAAATATATACAAATATATGCTTTATACCTGCACTATATGTAGCTACTTTGTAAATTGTGTCCTTGAGGGAAGAGTGTAACCTGGATTAAAAGTGTGGATCGTTTTAGTGAAGCCTTCGTCTTCAACCATCCAGAGGCCTCATGTCAGTGACGATCATGTTAAAGATGATTCAGTCCAGACAGCTACTTGCTGTGGTGTGCATGATGTCTTTCCATCATGAAGGCTGTCATTGTTTGTTGTCGTTTTCTGAAATGAGAGAAAGTATAGTATGTACAGTATTATGGTATAATTTACAGCAACTCAAGAAATGTCTCATTTCACTTACAGTGTTAGGTTAAGGCAAGTAAGTAGCCCAAAGAGCAATTACATATACACAAACACATAAATACTTAATTACACACAATTGAGTAGATTAAATAAATTACTTAAAGACGCTTATTAAATAAATTACTTAAAGACGCTTAATCGCGCAACACAATGAATCGATAAGGAAATTCGTTGCCAACACTTTTATTAATTTTTTATCGATTTTCTCGATTCGTTGTTGCAGCACTAAATATAACCACCTAAAAACAAATATTTGTTTGCTTGAAATTATAGTTTGCTCCAGGACTTCCGGAGTGAGATGAAGGTGACATGGTATGGCAAGCAAAGTGTCTCATTAATAGCCACTTTTACCTATTAATGAGACATTTTGCTGGCCTTATTAGTTGAGGGCCCGCTAGTGGTTGAAAATGGTAATGTTCAATATTTTCCATGTCAGAATGAATGAAATTGTCAGATCTCAGTCAAAAATTGGATTATAAACATGGGGGGAAACGTATATTAGTTGCTTCGGTGTATAAGTTGCAGCATTTGCAAATTTATGCAAAAAGGTGCGACTTCTACTACGAAAAATATAGTACATGGTTTTTTTTTTTTCTTTTTTTTTCTGTTGCTATCCAGAATTCTCTCTTTTTTCATTCTACCTTCAGGCAGAGATTAGTCCTAACAGCTGGAGCAGATTAATCTGTAAGATAAAACCAGAACTTTTACAAAGTTTTTTTTTTTTTTTTTACTTCAAGACTTGTGAATCCAAGGTATCAACACCTGAACATATTCTACATTTTCTTTAAAAACAACATCATCCAGTTTGGCAGAATGTGAGAAAACGAGAGCAGCTCTTTTATTCTGTGTCACTTTTAGTGGTGTTTTAATCAAGAACGAGTTTTACACTGTTCATTTATTTGCTTTCTGTATAAGAATTAAGATCGGATCCCATTTACAGATGAGCCGGCCAGAACCGGCAGCTGTGCATAAAAAGTGAAAACAGATGGAAATATTTGGACCGGCTTGATCTGAAGAATGTTGTTAATTTATTTCCCCAGAAAACCTGAGCACAGAAATAAGAAGTGGTGGCTTTGAAAAGGCTGTTTATCCTGAAGCTGCATGTCTGAGCAGCAAACAGATTTTCACCTGATTCTCCGCAGGAGCGCAGATAAGAGCAACATAAAGTAAACAAGTATATTTGTTAAGGGTTATTTTTTTAAATCCAGGCTTGTCTTCTTTTGATACTGGTGCTTTGAGATGATTTTTTTTAAATACATTTGGTGTTTCTCTGTTACGCTGATTTTCTCATCAGCTCATGCAGTGCATCATGCAGACCTCACCCAGTCAGGCAGGAGTGAGATTAATTTGATTGTAATCTGGCTGCAACTTCTTTACTGCCGAAGCAGAAATCCATTTGGCAGAGCCGTTCTTCTGGTGATAAGAAAGCCAAGATAAGTCTGTGGCATTAAATCCAGGTTGACTCCTCTGCAGAAAATCATCTGCTCTTCACACGAAAGTGAGCAAAAGTCTTAAATTTTGTCCTTAGCTTTTATTTTGTATTTTTACTTTGTTATAGTTTCTATGACCGTCTGGGCAGAGTCATTCCATCATTGCTGACAATTGTTTATCACCCACCACCACCACAGAAAACAGGCCTGTCTGACTGTTGGCAAAATCTCTCATGAACAAGTCAATAAATTAACAAGAAACGAGCGCTGTCCACCGTCACTGAAGGATTTGAATGTTTGTGGTTTTCGAGAGTAGTGTTTTTCTGGACTAGAATTGAACAAGTACCTCATGTAAACCTTAATGTTTTTGGTGCCAGATATTCATTGCACTGTGTTGAAGAAAAGAGGTGGGTGTTTTTTTATTATCTTGTCTGAGGCAGCACAACGTAACGTACCCTGGCGAGAGGAGGGAACAGTTTTGTCCACAACCAGGCACAACGGTGGAGCCAGGGGGTGGCCAATGGTGGCCTTGGCCACCAAAAATTAATCTTCAGCCACCCCAGTCATTTGATAAAACTATACTTTTAAGCAATATAAAAACCTGATAGTTTCTTCAAATGATTAGGGTGGCTAGTTTACATATAAAAATAGTGGCCATCTTGGATTTAAACCCAGTTTTTCAATAGGGGCTTTTCTTACATCTAAATTCAGCCACACACCAAAATAGAAGAAGTTGGAACTTCACTTATTTTTCACGCTGGCATGCTCACAACATGTAAAGATGGATGGATGAATAGTTTTTCCGATTTCCCATTTTGACTGGGGACAAAAACAAATTCTGACATACATAGAAGTTAAAACTGCATGGGGCAGCACAGTTGTGCATTTGGTAGAGCCGTTTCCTTTCAGTGAGAAAGTTAGTTTAACCA
>JBBPBX010033234.1:0-16139 GCA_038048925.1 Garcialebias charrua | reverse complement strand
ATTCAACATGTTCAGGTTTTGTCATGATTGATGGTGGAATCTGAACCCAAAGCGCAGACAGAAACCTCGAGGAACTCTGGAGTAACGTGTAACGCACGAGGATGAAAATGCACAAACCATGTACAGTATCACAGAAAATAATCGAAAGAAATCACAATCCTCACAGTTTTAATGTTTCTGTAGTTCCTCAGAAACCACATGTGTGTGACATGCATGTTGTGTAACGTTATAACAACAAAAATAAAACAAAGTGAAGTCGCTCAGTCTCCAGCAGACTCTGCTGTGTAATGGAAAAACTCGGCGATTTCATCCACTTCAAAGAAATTTAGCTGTGGATCACATAGGCGAACAAACGTGTGTTACCGTGGAAACTGTTGATCACACTTCAGCTTCTTCATTACTCTCATAGAGGCTGGCATGCTGAATATTACAGGCATATTATTGAACACATCATGGGGCTTGTTTGAAAAAAAAAAAGTTGTGTGGGGAGAAAAATATGAGATGAAACATCCTGATGCATGCTCACAAGATGAAACATTTTCATTGTAAATTATGTTTACATGGCATTTAGACTGCAACAGAAGTAAGACTTGATGCAATCTGCTGGCTTTCTTACATGAATAGTGTTACTAATTTACTTTTTTATGTACCGGTATATGGATGTTTCTGTTCAGTGCCCTGAGATAACTTCTGTTGTGACTTGGCGCAATATAAATTAAACTGAATTTAATTGAATTTAGAGGTTATTGTATTTTAATTTGTTTGGAGTCTTTATGGACTAAAACACAAGAGAAGTGATTACCACTTTGGTTTTGTCATTTTTAGTTGATGATGTTGATTGGTTTCCGCTTCTATTAACTCTAGCTTTCCCGTCAAGCCTTTAAAAGATGGCATGCTATGGGGAAAACTGCTTTGGTTACATTTACCGGGACTTTCATTTTACTACAGGCAGAATAAACCAAAGATTGTTCAGTTTTTGTTTTTCATCTTGTTTGAACTTGTTAACAAACATTCATTCTTGCTTATTAGACCTGTAGCATGGGGCAAAAACATGGTGGAGATGATTTTAGGACAGAAATGACTGTTGCTCAGTAAAGGGATGTCTACAGAAGTTCTGAAAGCTAAACCAGTCTGAGTCTTAAAGTGGTTTACCACTGGTCTGTGGCTAGTTGACATATTGTCTTCATGAGAGAACCTCCAGAGCTGTCACAGTGGTTCTCAATTTCCTTGCATGAATTTCATGCAGCCTTTAGTCTGAAATTTTAACATGTTAAAATAGAAAATAATTCAAAGTAGGCATCTCTGACCCTACTGAATTCTGCTGTGGGAGTTTCCAACCTGTCCCAAGCTGCCATAATGGTAATATTAAACATCTGTAATAATATAGGTAGGGTGATCAGTTTTACTGATTTACCTATACTTAGATGTAAATGGCCATCTATAAAGGGGAAAATAATAATAATTAACAAATCATTAAATTACATCACAACATGTATGGATTACTCCTGCATGAGCTCTTCTCTGAAAACAGTCAAGACAAATAATGTCCTGAAAATGACAAATACTGTATTGAAATACTGGTCTGACTGTGTGTCTCAATTTCAAAAGCATGATTAAAAAAATAAGCAAAGCAAGTCAAGGCGGGCAGCAGAATAATGTGCACAGCTAAGAATGCAGTTCTGCAAGCCTTGTATAAATTTTGCGAGGCCTGTTGGTCTCCCAACAGAACGAGACGTTGCCATTAGGATCAAAGATGGGCAGAGATCCTCAGGTTTTTTTTTACAAATAAAAACCAAAAATATCCACTTGAAATAAACAAGGAATTAGTAGAATTGTTTTGCATATGTCAATTATATTGTGATTATTTGAGTGATTAAATTTAAGTAAGTTAAGACTTTCAGTGCACGAAAGGCACAAAAACAACTAGATTTAAACCATAAAGTTTTAGTTTTCATGCAGAGATGCTGCTTAAAATTCTTAAACTAAGTTTTAAATAAAAATTCTCCAGGGTTGATCTTTGTTGGGCTCTGAGGCATCTGGGATGAATCATCAGGCAGTAAACACATCAGTTCCAGATCTTTTTGTTAGAAAAGAATGTCCTGAATTCCAGACAAAAGCTGTTTTTTGCAGCGTTATGACATAAAGAGCTTAAAGACAAAAGGCACATTCAAGACATTTTTCCAAAAAATAAAAATAAATATGTGCAGGGCAGTTCAATGCCAAATTATGGACCAAGATACAGACGAGTCTAAAGACAAGATGAGTTTCTGATGAATATTAATGTGAACATTTTAAAAACTGAACTGGATAAGTGGACACCTCAGACTTTTCCATGCCGTGTTTGTGCTTGCACTTGAAATAAGATGTCTAATACTGACACTTTCTTTTCTGATCCTAACATATGGTGAGTTGATACACTGCTTAATGTAGATCCCAGGAGAGAGAGAGACGCCTGATGAATCACACAAACACTAATGAACTTGTCAAATGATAGATTAGTTTGGAGGGTCTTGAAGCAGATGAGGAACATCAGAAACGTGGAGTGCACTCAAACCTGTTTGATCCTCCTTTAGTCCTGCACAAAAAAACAAAACATGCATATATGCTCAATATTATCAGGCAGTCTCATTTCAGAGAAGTGTTTTGTTTTCTACATGGTGTTTGCTCTCGGAGAGCCGAGGTAAAATCAGGACTGCTGTGTGTTCACGCATTAGCATAAAAGACGAGCAACACATGGGATAAAACAGACAGACGGAGAGATGCCGTCTTTCTGCTGTTTGAGATATCTCAAGGCTCGGCAGCACCAAATCTCAAAGCATGCGTGTGCATTTAAGCAACAAGTTTTGAGTCTGCGGGGGGAGATGTTTATTATTTAGCACAACATGGGAGCTTGGTGTGTTTGTAGCTCTGTCTGCTTCTGTTCTCTTTGTTTCCCCCGTTTTATAGGAAAGTGTTTTGTTTCTTAGCTGCGTGGTTAGGGGATGCTCTGATGGAACACGCAGTCCTCCTGGTCCTTTAAAGGACAACACCCACCGTGACAGTAACAATTCACCATATTGGAGAATTACTGTAGTATTTTATGAATTTTATTTTCATTTTTGCATTTGGGCCAGGCGAGGGTTAAAAAAAAAAAAAAAAAACAACCCACTCCCGAATGAATCCGGAAACCTGGCCGAAAAGTCCCGAAGGGTCATGCCTCTTGTTACATGGATCTCCACCCAGAAGGCAGAAGGTAGGAGTGAGTTTCCATGGAGGTTTATGAGAGAGAGTGCGTTAAAACTGCATATTTCCTGCATATTTCCTGGTGCATTTGTGTGTGGACCAGCGCTCTGATTTTATTTATTATTTATTTTATAACACCGCTGCGGACCTGTTGCTGCTCTAATTCATTCTGCCCCTGAGGAGCGAGCCGCGCGCGGTCTCTGGCTCCTCGTTCCGCTCCGCTGGTCACCTTTGAAGTTCCTCGTGCCGGTGTAATTTGCTCCCTCGAGTGTATGTATCTGCTCTTATCTCTCGTCAGCCTTGTTGCAGCAGCACGGGTCGTGAAGCATGCGCGCGGGCAGAGCTCAGCTGCGAGGCTGGGTGCCTTTCTCATCACGGGGCGAGAAATGCGGGGCGATGCGGAAATGAATGAATTTGTCGCGATCAAACGAATTAAACTAGTATGTCTAAGTGGATGCTCGCTCAGAATATGATGACATGAGTGAGCGACAGCAGGATTAATCAACAGGCAGCTTTATGGAATATTTAAAAATGCTTCCTTTTTCTTTTCCTCTGCTCGCCTGTAACTCCAAGGCGTCACTCTGGTGACGTGAATGCCCTTGTGAATGCCCATATATGGAGAGGGGCAGATTTTCCCGGAGCTGCATGCTAAAATCTGCTATAAATCATGAAATAACACATTTAGTGTTATTTCTCCACAATATAAGTAAACGCTCCTGTATTATTTTTAAATAAACTAATAAATATTAATGGCGATGCAATTTGAAAACATGGTGGGTGTTGGGCTTTAAATTATGACACATTTCTCAACCAAACATTATCAAAGCTTCTTTAAAGCTTTAGAGCTGTACACAACCAGACACGCTTGTTTTTGCAAGAAACTACGTTGGCAAGACGTCTGCAGAGTTGACGATTAGTTCCTGAACTCGCATGTTGAAGGGCGGCCGTGTGGCAGCTCTCCATTTACTTTGAGTAATAAAAGGACAAGGTGCTGAAAATAACAGGAAGTCTTATTGGTAGGAGGCCTGTTGTACTACTTTCCAACCCGCCAAAGTGGGTCATTGATACAGAAACTGGTTCATACAGGCACCTTGGTGTAATTAAATTATGTCACGAATGAACAAGTTTGGATTCCGTCGTTGAACAGTGAACCAGATCTTTACCCTTGTGGAGTTGCAGAGAGGGTCGTGGGAGTTTGACTACCGGTAGATGTGTTTTGTGGCTCTGGGGTAGGTTTATGACTGTGTTCAAGGCAGACTGGGGTGTTGTGGGAGCATAGAGTATTACGTTTGCTGATAAGCGCCACACTGCCTGGCCCAAAAAAATGTCGCCACCAAAAGAAAAGATCACACAAATATTTTGTTGGACCTCCTTTAGCTTTGATTATGGCATGGGGCATTGTTTCGATAAGCTTCTGCAATGTCACAAGATCTATTTCCATCCAGTGCTGCATTAATTTTTCACCACAATCTTGCATTTATGACTAGACAATAGGCATGATGGGTCCATCGCTTCACCTGCCTCTCTTCTTACCCTGATGCGCCCATCACTCTGGAACAGGGTCAATCTGGACTCATCAGACCACATGACCTTCTTCCATTGCTCCACAGTCCAATCTTTATGCTCCCTAGCAAATTGAAGCCTTTTTTTGTTTTTGGTTAGCCTCACTGATTAGTGGTTTTCTTAAGGCTACACAGCTGTTCAGTCCCAGTCCCTTGAGTTCCTTTCACATTGTGCGTGTGGAAATGTTCCAACTTTCACTATTAAACATAGACCTGACTGCTACCGTTGTTTTTCTTCCATTTGATTTCACCAAACATTTAAGTGATCGCCGATCACGATCATTCAGGATTTTTTTTCCAGCCACATTTCTTCTTTCAAGACGATGGGTCCCTACTATCCTTCCAGTTTTTAATAATGTGTTGGACAGTTCTTAACCCAGTTTTAGTAGTTTCTCAAATCTCCTTTAGAGGTTTTCTCTGCTTAATGCCAATGATTTGACCCTTCTCAAACAGACTGACATCTTTTCCACAATCACACAATGTGTCTTTCGACATAGTTGTTTAAGAAATGAGAAGCAACTCATTGCACCAGTTGGACTTGAATAACGTTGCCAGCTGAAAGATAATTGCCCATGCAGTAGTTATCCAATAGGAGGCTCGTACCTATTTGCTTAGTTAAATCCAGGTGGCAACTTTTTTGGGGGGCCAGGCAGTTAATCTGGTCCCTGTAGAACCAAAGCATGAGTCGAGTCCAGACTTTTGGTATAAAGTGAAGCTAGCTTCCTGTTTTGGTTGGACTTCAAGGTTGTCTCTTGTTTCTGATCTTGTTTGTGGTGTTCATAAACAATATTCAAGTTACAGTGGTGATCAGGAGGGTGTCAGGTTTGGCATCTGCTGGGTCTTGTCTCTGCTTCATGCAGATGATGTGGTTCTGCTGGTGTCTTCAGGCCATGTCTTTCTGGTGCGCTGGGGCAGTTCACAGCTGTGATCAGCTCCTAAATCCAAAGTCATGGTTTTCAACTAGGGAAAAAGGTGGAATCCCCACTGGGTCAGAGATGAGTCTTGGTCTCAAGCTGATAGGTTCAAGTATCTGGGAGTCTTGTTGATAACTGGTTGTAGGTTGAAGCAATAAGTGGATTGACGAATCAGACCCTTGTCTTCAGTAATGAGGGCGTTGCTTCGGTCAGTTGTGAAGAGCTGAATCAAAAAGCAAGATTCTCTTTGTTGGTATGTTAGAGAAAATTATGCTAATACCACAGCAAATAACAGCTCGATACAGGTAGTCCCCGACTTACGAGCGAGTTCCGTTACAACGAGTTGCTCGTAACATGGAAATCTCGTAATTCGGAACGGCCGCCACGTGTCTCGTAAGTCCGGAATTTCGCTCGTAAGTTGGAACGGTTTTGCTAGCGCGACTACAAACACTCGTTTTTCATCGAAAAACTGCTTACGAGTGCATAAAAATGATCGGAAACGTGTGTCCACATGTTTAGCTAACGAACTGTGGTGAAAAAACACAGAAAAACTCTGTATTTTTTGCGTTTTTTCCAAAAATTCGCCAGCTCGTAAGTCCGGAACCTCGTAGGTCAGAGCGCTCGTAAGTCAGGGACTACCTGTATTTGTAAAAACTGAGACATGACATGATGCAACTTTGGGTCTGGTTTTGCCTTTTTAGCTAATGCAACTTGATAAATCATTTCCTGATTTTCAGTGATAATAAATGTCTTGATCTGGTCACATTAAATAACATTTCATAACCTAATTCCAAATTACCGGTAAACCACTTATCAAATAGTTTAACTTTAACTAAATGTATACGCATATAAAAGCCAAAATAATTCCTGGCCAAAGAGTTAATTTTGCCTTAGTCAAAAGAGAATTAATCCATGACTGATTATCGTCTTCGTAATTACTATTTCAGACTAGTTATTCTTCAAATTATCCTTTATCGTTTGCGTAGTTCAATGTTGTTGATATTTGTTGATGATTCTTATCAGGATTCTTATTTTTTTAGTAATAAAATGTAAAAGGCATCCTCCTCATTCTGCGATAATTTTTGCGATAAGAATTTCCTCTAACTACGAATTCAGCTTCAGATGTTTAGTCTGATCACTCAAAGGTGGATTTAGTGGTTGAATATGCATAAAGTATGTTAACTTGTTGCTGGTCAGTATTGTGGCTTGGTGCTCCCAGTTTTAACGATTGCAAATAATAAAAGTGCATTAGAGTGATGAGCGTCACCCTTCTTCCTCTATTCACTCCATTTTGTTTTCAGAGTTCGCTAAACCAACGTTGGTCAATGTTCTTTAATTACCTGATAAAAGCCACAGATGTCTGTACGGGGTAGATCGGTATGTGAATAAAATATATTTACATCTGGGTCTGCTGTGAACCATTGTGTGTGTGTGTATGTGTGTGTGTGTGTGTGTGCGCGCATGGTGCAGTCAGTGGATGGTGATGCATTGACTCGTACTCAGCAGGTTGAAAGCAGCTACATTAACCTCTCTCGGTTGTTCCAGAGTCATTTCCCATGATGCCCTGCTGTGTGATCAATAGAAAGAGACTTGTGACATTTGATGTGTGCATAGTGTGTGTTCAATCTCAGTGCTCTTCTATTATTCCTTTCCCCTCATATTTGAAGTAAGTGTTTAATATTCAGCAGCTCTGATATTTATGCTAATGGATAACGTTTTTAAAAAACAGACCAAAATGAGCTTCTGTTCTCTCAAGGTTAGAGAGCGCTCGTGTTTAGTTTACACAGAAATGAAAAATCTTATTTGTCTAACAAGCTCAGTGAGCAGCAGGAGTGCACTCGCTTGCGTGAACATGATGTAATGATTAGCAATAATACAAATTTAACTGTAAGGTAAAAAAAAACCCAGACATTTAGTCTGGTTTAAGAATTTTATTTCTCAAACGTGGCACAGGGAAGCTACCGGGTGTACGGTATATGTATATTTTTGTTCATCCAATAAAATGAACCGAGCTGGTACGACGTTGACTTAATGGTTGGCTGCTGGCTGTTTGGAGCCTCATCTTCATCGTGACTAATCCCAATGACTAATCTGGTTGTAAATGATAGACCTGCCACTCTTTTCTTCACAAACTGCTTATTGCTCTGCTATGATGTTCATAATATGTCTGCATTAAAGACAATTTATTGCTAAGACAAAGTTAAACTAATAATGGTATCTATAAACAACATAAAATAAGAATACATTTTTTGTCATAATCTAAAATTTGAGAAGGACGCAAACTTAAAGCTGAATATATGTTATTAAAGGGGACCACACATGCAAAATTCACTTTTTAATGTTTTTTTTTACTCAACTTTGGGTATGTACTTCATAAAAAAACAGTCCTAAGGCCAAAGAAATGCACCCAGTGGTTTATTTACTCTAAGTAGATTTATTTGTCTGTGATAAAAACGGTTCGTTTCTCACTTCCTGCGGTTTGTGACGTCACAAACCGCAGCCAATCTGCCACAACCCACCACAACATGAGTCCAGCCCCTCACCTAGCAACCCCTGGTTAGGCTCAACCAGAGCCATATATATAGAGAGTTCCGACACGCTTTGATCTCGCCGACAGGCGGTCAATCGTTCCAAACAACGGCTATGGAAACCTTGTGGAGCTGCGCCCTCTGGCGGCGACGGAGCGCTACTGCAGGCAGCTTCAGACTGTAACCAGAGCCATGGAACAAATCGCCCCCTCCATGACCCACGTGACTTCCGCATTCCATTCTTACAATGGAACTCTATGGAAGTGTCGCAACTCTCACTTTATATGGCTCTGGGCTCAACCCACTTCTGTATTAAACACATGACTGTTGTTTTTCATGATTTCATCTCATCTTTTGTTTATATGTTCTTAATTTCATGTGTACAGCACTTTGTTGCAGCTGTGTTTTTTTTAAATGGCTTTATAAATAAAGTATAATTGTTATTTTTATGTTTTAGTTCAATTTTTAGTGTATTTGCGATCGCTCCCAACGCGCAGCCGGCAGAAAAATTAAACGAGCATACCCCCGGCGTAGGGACCGGTTGCGACGGGACCCTCTTCTGGCGCGATGGAGCGGAGCTTCAACTCTGTACATCACCCTTGTTCTTAAAAATGGGAACCAGCACACTTCTTCATTCTTCAGACATTTTTTCTTTTAGCTTTGTTCAAATATGCCTACCGTACTTTTCGGCGTATAACACGCAGTTTTTTTTTACTAATTTGAATGTCCTTCGGCTTATACGCAGAAGCGTGTTATTTATGGATTTTTCCCCCTATTTTTAGACCCATTTTTGGCTCCAATATCGTCGTTTTTCATTTTGGGCAAAAAAAATGGTGCAGTACCACTTTTGTCCGCTAGGGGGACACTTCAGAGAGTCCGAGTCAGAGACTCAGAGAGTCTTTATTGTCATTTGCACCGCATGTGGTACATGTGATGAAAACGAGATTATGTACACAGGGTCCCAGTTACATCCAACAACAAATGCAAGAGAAAAACAGTAATAACATCTAGGATTAACTAAGAAAAACATCAACTAGTAATACACTACCCTAATGTAATAGAAAAACATCATTATAAACAGCAGCACGAACACGAGTCTGTATGAGCAGATGGTCGCAAATGAACACAGCAACATGAACATCCACTTCCAGAGGAGTACACCGACCGTTTCTAGCTCATGTGTCCGAAAAAAGCCTCCTCTGGTTGGACCGACTCTGTCGCTGCCCGGCCTCCTGCTCTGGAGCTAACCACTGTTAGCTGTGTTAGCACTTTGAGATTTTTGTTAATGAAAAGTGCGTTATAAATTAAATTCATTATTATTATTATTATTATTATTATTATTATTATTATTATTATTATTGTTAGCTGTTTTTTTTAGCAAGATAACTCATAAACCACACCGCAGATTTTCTTGAGACTTACAGAGCGTAATTATTTGGTGGTCAGTTACAAACTGTTAGCTGCAGAAGATATTTAGAGCTAAAAATTTTTTTACTCTTTTACGGTAGCTTTGTTGTTAACGGTATAGCTACCGCAAACTGATACCTACTGTTTAGATAAACAGCTCTTAAACCACTCGACAGATATTTTTTAGGCTTTCAGAGTGTAATTATATGGGTTTCATTTACAAACTGTTGACCTGTATAAGACATCTGAGATAAAATTCAATTGTTTATTAGTTTTTTAAGAGACGGAATCGTCTTCGGTTTTATTTCCGTTTATATTGTTATAAATCATAAACCACTCGGTGGATATTTTTTCTGCTTACAGAGTGTAGGTTTTCATTTACAAACTGTTGACCTGTATAAGACATTTGAGATAAAATTATTTTTTATAATTTATTTTAGTAGCGCACCAGACTGTTTTGGAAGAAGTCAAACCGAAACAATTTAAATCTAGCAGATTTGACCATTTCGTGAATTGATTAAGGAATGGTTAAGCTCAGGAACCCTTGTGCTATAATGTCAGTGAAGAAGAAATATATTTTTTCTCAGCAAAGAAATAATTGTTTTTACCGTGTTAATCTTGTAAAGTCCTTCCGTGCTAGCTCGCTTCTGTGGCCGCCATTTTCAGCAGGGCAAATGAGGCGCTGATGCGTCGCGTAGCGGTGACGCATAATAGATGCGTCTTATAGGGCGAAGCGTGTTATTTATGGATTTTTCCAATTTATTGACAATAATTGGACAGAGTGAAGTATTTACAAGTTGCGTTGGTGTGAGGTGTTACCGTGAATCCCTCCTGATTTTTTGCAACCAGCACAAACGAAGGCTTATCTCCTTAGGGAAACAGTGAAAACTCAAACGGCTTTTATAGCGACCTGAAGACGAGCAACACAGCACACAACAGTGCTCCTTAGACCCACACACCATCGGCTGAAATCTAAAGCTGCCTCGCACATTATATTTTGTTTTTTTGATGCAGCGACACTCATTTTCATTGTTTATCTGAGATGGCAGGATACAGGAATTAAACCGGAAACTGGAATGCCGACATCCCGTCAAAGCGGAAGTCAAGTCAAGTCAAGTCAAATTTATTTATATAGCACAGTTAGAACAGATAAACTGTTATCAAGGTGCTTCACACACACACACACACAACATAAGAGGCTCAAAAATTTACAGAACAGTATCACACATCAATAGTAACAATTCTGATATTAACAGCAGTAAAGTATAATAAAAATGTATAAGAACAATATTAAAATGAAAACAGTAAAAACAGTAAAAATATATACACTACGTCAGCTCACACAGTATGAAACACATTTGCGTGAAGTGATTTGCGACGCATGTGCACAGAGCCTATTCATGGTGTTAGCGCGTGCACAACCAAACTGCGTGAGCGCTGACTTTTAGAAGTGGAGGCTGCTGGACCGAAGTATAATATTGAACAATTTTACTAGAAATTACAACCATACCTGTTAGAGAACAAACATGTGGTTGGTGGAGGTCTGACGTGAAGCTCCTGCTCCTACACAGAAAAACACACACACAGTCACGAGACTAGATTATCCAAGCACGTGACAACGAGACGTAGCTGCTAACAGCTACACATGCTAACAACTACACATGCTAACAGCTGCACATGCTAACAGCTACACGTGCTAACAGCTACACATGCTAACAGCTACAGAGGCTAACAGCTACACATGCTAAAAGCTACACATGCTAAAAGCTACACATGCTAAAAGCTACAGATGCTAACAGCTACAGATGCTAACAGTTACACATGCTAACAGCTACAGACGCTAACAGCTACACATGCTTACAGCTAAAGATGCTAACAGTTACACATGCTAACAGCTACAGATGCTAACAGTTACACATGCTAATAGCTACACATGCTAACAGCTACACATGCTAACAGCTACACATGCTAACAGCTACACATGCTAACAGCTACAGATGCTAACAGCTACACATGCTAACAGCTACAGACGATAACAGCTACACATGCTAACAGCTGCAGATGCTAACAGCTACAGATGCTAACAGTTACACATGCTAACAGCTACAGACGCTAATAGCTACACATGCTAAAAGCTACAGACGCTAACAGCTACACATGCTAACAGATACAGATGCTAACAGTTACACATGCTAACTGCTACAGGCGCTAACAGCTACACATGCTAACAGCTACACATGCTAACTGGTGACGTCACCCGGATTTGATACCCTCGCGCCTGATTTCGCCCCACGTGCAGCTTCATTTGGTGCTCACTGCATTGGAGTGGTCATTTAGGATTTCAATAAAGCTGATAAATCCAGTTCACTTTATGGATCTGAGTCAGTCTAATGAGTCACTAAAGTAACTCGGTTCACTTGAGTCGTTCACTCTTTGTTTGTTTTGGATCATTCAACCTTTATTTAGTCAGGTTAATCCCAATGAGCCTCGAGGACTCATTTACAAGAGAGACCTGTAAACATCAGCACAGAGAGTAAGAAGTAACTCCTTTATCTTCCAGAAAACTGCTACTAACTTGTAACAAAGTCACGCGAGAGAAAGAATAAAGACACAAACCTAAAAGATGCAGTTGATGGTTGGGACTGAAAACAGCATCTAACATGTGTCTTGCTCCGTTTGTTCCTGAGCTGCAGCTCTACTTCCAAAATCCTCAGACTTTTCTTCTTCAGAATCAGAACTGAACAACTTCCGGTGCTGGGAGAACATCACTTCCGTTAGCTGCTGGTCTTCAAAATAAGAGCTCGAACTGAGCTGCTCTTCAGCTCTACATCCTTCAGTTTCTGTGTTCCCATGGCAACTTGTAAATACTTCACTGAATTTAGACCCATCTGATGTAGTTTAAGAAGGATTAGTATTTAATCAACACAAACTAGATGATGTCATGAAAGATGAGCAGCTTGTGGTGCATCTTCAAGCAGAGCAGAAAGAAAAGTGTTGAATCTTCATGAACACACGTCTGGGATCAACCTCTTTATCAGAGTCCTGGAAACATCTGGATCCTTCTTCAGGATCTGAACAGCTGCTGTCTCCTTGGTCTTCAGGCTCAGACATTTGTCCACTTGGACAAAAACAGCCTTCAGCAATAAAGAGCTCCAAGTTTCCAGACGGAACCTCCTCCAGGGTCCTGAGGGTCTCTGGTTCTGGGTCTGGTTCTGGTTCTGGGTCTGGTTCTGGTTCTGGGTCCTGAAGGTCTCTGGTTCTGGTTCTGGGTCCTAGCTCCTCCAGGGTCCTGAAGGTCTCTGGTTCTGGGTTCTCCTCCGGGGTCCTGAAGGTCTCTGGTTCTGGTTCTGGTTCCTCCTCCGGGGTCCTGAGGTTCTCTGGTTCTGGTTCTGGTTCCTCCTCCGGGGTCCTGTGGGTCTCTGGTTCTGGTTCTGGTTCCTCCTCCGGGGTCCTGAGGTTCTCTGGTTCTGGTTCTGGTTCCTCCTCCGGGGTCCTGGGGTCTCTGGTTCTGGTTCTGGTTCCTCCTCCGGGGTCCTGAGGTTCTCTGGTTCTGGTTCTGGTTCCTCCTCCGGGGTCCTGTGGGTCTCTGGTTCTGGTTCTGGGTTCTCCTCCGGGGTCCTGGGGGTCTCTGGTTCTGGTTCTGGGTTCTCCTCCGGGGTCCTGGGGGTCTCTGGTTCTGGACCCTCTAGGCTGGTCTCAGAACCGCACCACTGCGGGCCCAAACTTCAAGCTAATTGTTTCTGTTCAGAACCAGAACCAGGTTTTGTTCAATCTGACTAACTTGATTGGTTCTGATCCATTTGCTTATTGGTCCAATTCAACATTTATGGATCAGTACCTCGCAGCAGAACCTGACCTCAGGTTCTGCTCAGGGTCCAGATAAAGCCAACACTTTTCATTGATCTGACTGGATCTGATCGGTTCTGGTCAGGCAGGCGTTCTGTAGAATCCAGCAGAATCAGCACATCAGTCCACACAGATTAGACGGGTCCACTAGAACCCAACCCACAGGTTCTGACCCAAACCTCTGCTTTTTGTTGTTTAAAACGTGAACCAGAACTGTTTGGACCTTGGATCAGAAGTCCGACTGTAGCAGCTGCTGCTGCAGCAAACTGTGTCTGTGCTCTTCAGTTCTGGTTCTGGTTCTGGTTCCAGTCAGAAATTAGACTAATGGAAAGGTTCTGTTGGTGATGATCAGAGTGTTTGTTTGTTTGTTTGTTTGTTTGTTGACTCATAAAAACAAACCGGACATGCCTTATAATCTGTCTGTTTTGCTACTTTGATATCTTTGTTTTAATTTTTTTTATTTTTTTTATCTGTATTTCTCTTATGTTTGTCTATTGTTGATTGTTCAAGGAAACTCTACAGTTGTTGTTGTCATCATTCTTTATTTGTAGACAGGTCTCTCTTGTAAATGAGTCGTCGAGGCTCAATGAGATTAACCTGACGAAATAAAGGTTGAATGAATGAAAAATCTCTCAGTTCATCTTAGAGGTGCATTTAAAGACCGACGATGCGTTTAAAGACCGACAGTGCGTTTAAATAATGATGATGCATATAAGACCGACGGTGCATTTAAAGACCAAACCAGCAACTAGGGAGCACAAGCCGGTGTATCTCTGGTTCTGGTCTCAAGCCCGGGTAAATGGTGAGGGTTGTGTCAGGAATGGCATCCGATGTAAAACACTTTTGCCAAAACCATAATGGAGTTCATCAAAGTGAAACCATACCGGATCGGTCGAGGCCCGGGTTAACAACGACTGCCACCGGTGCTGTTAACAAACAGGGTGAATTGTGCTACGGTTAGTGGAAGACCCAGAGGAGGAAAACTATGGAGACAGGACGATGGCAAAATGGGCGTGGACAAATACAGAAGGGGCGTGAACGAATACAGATCTCGCGAGAGCAAATACATGCCTAGAGGGAGCAAATTACTCTCGTGCGAGCGCAAATCAGCCCTGCGCGCGCAATGGGGATGAGCGCGAGCGTAGAAAAGAGATCCAAGCGCGCGCACGTGCGCTCGGAGGACAACTACTTGCTCTCGCGTGCAAAATGTATCTACTGACAGACTCTCCCTCTCGCTCACGGTTCAGACTTTTGGCAGCCAGTGGGAGGATCCAGACCACGACACATGATTGGCTGCAGTCTTCCTGTCCTCTGTGATTGGGTGTAACACTTCCTGAACCTGAAAATGTAAAATACTGTAAATAGATACCTCTGGACTATTGAGAATGAACTTTCTTGTTAAATAAATAGATTTATCTAAATATACTTCAAGTACATTGTTATAAAATATATTTTGTTGCACTTTATGAAGTACTATTTTTTGCTAAATATAAAATACATTTCAATCAAATATATTTCTAAAAGGAATCTTCATATAAATTTTTTAACTGCACGTTTCATTCAACCTTTATTTATGCATCTCATTGAGCCTCGAGGACTCATTTACAAGAGAGACCTGGCTACAAACAAAGAATGATGACAACAGTGACAACAATAGACAGTTAAAAGAGGCATACAGATTTTTTTAACAAATTAAAATAAGATGGCAAACTTACAGCCATTGCTTTTGGAGGTGAGAGAAAAGATTGATGACTCAAGAGGTGAAATTTATACATTAACAGACAGGCTTTCTCTCTGCAAAAACGTTTTCCTAACTATTATTCATTCAACCTTTATTTAGTCAGGTAAATCTTATTGAGCTTCGAGGGCTCATTTACGAAAGCGACCTGCTACAAACTAAAGAATGATGAACATCAATGATACAAATATATTACAATAAACAAAAGGAAAGAAAAAGTTGCAAAAACATTACAAGGTAGATGTACAAAAAAATATCAAAGACAGGAACATATCTGCATTGGTTTTTGCCAGGATTCCAACAGATTCTGAAAACCATCCAGAGAGGTCAGGGCCGAGAGCTTCAATATATAACTACAGTACAGTACTGTATATATAATATATAACTATAACTGCTGCTACCCCACAATGCACTGCCAACTCAAAATTCTCCTTCAAAATAAAATACCGATAGATCAAAACTGTGGACGTTTTCTTTTTTCTTCATTTTCAAACTAAATTATTAAGACATTTCCAACTTCCAGAACAGTAGTAATACCCAAAAGATGAACTTGTGTTATAGAATATTTTCTGTACAGACATTATCCCACTGCTTTATTCACATGAGAGTAACAGGGGACCTAAAATCAAAACAAACTGATAGTTCTAATCTGACAATGTTGCAGTGTTCAAATATTATGTACCGGTATATTAATACAATGTGTGTGTGTATCATGTATATACTGTACAGTATAACATACACACAGTGTATGTTATACTGTACAGTATAACAACACACATGTATTTGTATTATTTAATGACAGATTTGTTACGTACATGATTTTTTAACTTTTCATAAAATGGCTCAACATAAATACAGTATCTTGTGTTCAACTATGTTTGTTTTTGCAAACAAACCTATATATATATATATATATATATAT
>JBBPBX010033233.1:19086-33383 GCA_038048925.1 Garcialebias charrua | reverse complement strand
GAAAAAATTTTATCAATAGAGGAAACAGCCCACGTAAATAAATCCATTTCAAATTGGTTCGAGTGAGCGCTGAAGAGTTAAGACGAGACAAAATGCAAAAGCAGGGAAGAGGAAACTTAGGGGGGAGAGGAGCAAAAAGAGATGCGACCTGCTTCGCCGAGTGCCAGAAGTAAAGAATCAGGTTTATTGGCCAAGTATGTTGACACACACAATTTGTTTCCAGCTGTTCGTGTCTCTCTAGAAAGTGTCTCTCTAAAAATGCTAAAAACTATACAGATACTTTACATTAAAAAAAATACAAATAATACACAAAATACAGAAGGATTCACATCACATGGGGGTTGTGAATGGGTTGGGGGTCACGCTGATGGATGTCTGATGATCAGCTGTTGATGATGGTGATGGCCTGGGGGAAGAAACTGTTCTTGTGTCTGACAGTCTTAGTGGACAGAGATCTGTAGCGTCTGCCAGACGGGAGGAGTTGGAACATGTTGTGACCCGGGTGTGTGGAGTCTGTGATGATTTTTCCAGCCCGTTTCCTGGTTCTTGCGTGGTACAAGTCCTGAATGGAGGGCAGTGAAGCCCCAATGACTTTCTCAGCTGTCCTCACTGTTCGCTGCAGCCTGTTCCTGTCCTGCCTTGTGGCTGCTCCAAACCAGACTGTGATGGATGTACACAGGATGGACTCAATGACTGCAGTGTAGAACTGGATCAGCAGCTCCTGAGGCAGGTCCAGCTTCCTCAACTGGCGTAGGAAGTACAGTCTCTGCTGGGCCTTTTTGAGGATGGAGGTGATGTTGTGCTCCCACTTCAGGTCATGTGAGATGGTGGTTCCCAGGAACCTGAAGGACTCTACCGTAGACACGGGGCTGTTGAAGATTTTGAGGGGCAGCAGTTCTGGGGGGTGTCTCCTGAAGTCCACTCTCATCTCTACTGTCTTCAGTGTGTTCAGCTCCAGTTTGTTCAGGCTGCACCAGGACATCAGTCGTTCCACCTCCTGTCGGTACGCAGACTCGTCGTCATCACTGATAAGTCCAATGACTGTAGTGTCATCTGCGAACTTCAGGAGTTTAACAGACGGGTCATTAGAGGTGCAGTCATTGGTGTATAGAGAGAAGAGCAGTGGAGAGAGCACACAACCCTGAGGGGCACCAATGCTGATGGACTGTGAGGAGGACATGATTTTCCCCAACTGCACCTGCTGCGTCCTACCTGTTAGGAAGCTGGTGATCCACTGACACATGGCAGGAGAAACAGTGAGCTGGGAGAGTTTGGTGGAGAGAATGTCTGGGACAATAGTGTTAACCCTTAGATGCATAAGTGGGGTCAAAAATGACCCCGAGGGTTGTTATTCTTCAAAAACTCTGAAATTAAAAGTTTTTACTCTTCCATATTCCAGGTATTCCTCATAAAACATGTTTGTGACTTCAAGCCATTTGAATTTTTAAAGACCGTGTAAAGTGAAATTAAATTTGTGTTTTTATTTTGTCACACGGCATAAATATGTGTTATTAATCACCCATATAAATCTGACTGATTAAAAACATTGATTTCCTTATAAAATTAAGTCTCAAAAATCATGAAAAAACATGATTTTGACTTGCTCTAGAACGCTGGGGGCGTGTCGCACGTGGGCGTGATTTCAGCGCAGTACTGCGCCATGTCCAGCCCCCTTCAGAGCTGAGCTGTGTGGGGAGGCATACGGGGGAAGCAGAGATCACCTGCTCTGTTTTTATCTGAGTTCTGGCTTCCAGCAGCTCCTTTTTCCAAGAGTTACGCTGTTTTTAGTGCACTAACAACTCTGGTTATGTTTTTAAAGTTGAGGACACATAACTCCGCTGTTATAATCAGCGCTATTTTAGAAGATGAGCGGACTCGCGGTCCGAACCGGTCACATCGCATGCGGGGTCTGATCGCCACACACACACACACACACGCGGACTCGCGGTCCGAACCGGTCACATCGCATGCGGGGTCTGATCGCCACACACACACACACACACGCGGGCGCGCGCGCGACCCGGTCACATCGCATGCGGGGTCTGATCGCCACACACACACACGCGCGCGCGCGACCCGGTCACATGCATGCGGGGTCTGATCGCCCACACACACACACGCGCGCGCGCGACCCGGTCACATCGCATGCGGGGTCTGATCGCCACACACACACGCGCGCGCGCGCGACCCGGTCACATGCATGCGGGGTCTGATCGCCACACACACGCGCGCGCGGGGGGGGGGGGCGGAGGTGCAGGTGGCATGTGGTCGCTCCAGCAGCACGCCAGTACTGGAGGGAGACGGTCGGTAGCGAGTGAACGGCTCCACCGAAGAACGCATTTATAACGGCTGGAGCTGCAGGGGGTGGGGCTTGTGACCGCGTGACGAAACGCGGTCACATTTAAACCACGCCTAAAAAATCCTGAAAGAGAAATGTGTTTATACACAGTTTGATCTATAACTCCAAAATTAATTGAGCTACAATTTTGAGACTTTTTACTCATTTACAAGATTACAATTACGACATTTATAATGTTTATTGAAGAAAATGTTGAAATTCACTTTACACGGTCTTTAAAAATGTTTTTATAAATTTTCAGAAATTGCAGTTTTTGTGTCACTACCCCAGTTTTTCACGAGTGGGGTCAAAAATGACCCCAATCATTTCCCATAGAATCTCAAGGGTTTGCTTTGGGAATATTTGATTCTTACCAACTGTGACTGTCAAGATACATTTTCTGTCTCATTTACACATCTGATACCTGCAGTCTCACCACTAGGAGGTCAGTTTGACACAGCAGCATACAAAGTACATGTATCATCTGCATTTACCAACTCCATGACTTTACTGTGATAGAATATCATGTTGGTCAACAAAGTAGACACTCTTAGCTAACTACAACATAATGTTAGTACTTAAGCTAGCTAACATTACACTAGTTTAGTAAGCCAGCTGATATTACAGCATTTGTTGTATAGAGACTCACTGTATTCATAATTCCTTGTAACAATTGCAAACCTGTTAGGTAACCTATTATATAATATTATATATTATATTATATATAAATTATTTTAAAAATCTGTATGCCTCTTTTAACACCAAGCCACAATTTACTGAGAAGTCGGTCAGGGCCTGCACCTGGGTTTAGCACCATCTCTCCAATAGATGCATGAAAGCAGTTTATCACTGAGAGTATATTAGAAGAGTAGCACGGTGGTGCAACTGGTAGAGCTGCTGCCTCTCAGCGAGCAGGTCCCTGGTTCAAATCTGTGTGCCTTTCTGGGTGGAGTTTGCATGTTCTCTCCGTGCATGCGTGGGTTTTCTCCAGGTACTCCGGTTTCCTCCCACAGACTAAAAACATGCATGATAGGCTGATTGGTAACTCTAAATTGACCCTAGGTGTGAGTGAGAGAGTGAATGGTTGTTTGTCTCTATGTGGCTCTGTGATGGACTGGAGACCTATCCAGTGTTTACACTGCCCCACGCACAGTGATTGCTGGAGATGGGCACCGGCGACCCCCTTGACCCAAAAATGAAAGAAGTGGGTAAAAGATAATGGATGGATGGATAGTATATTAGAAGAGATGTTGACATGAACAAACATGGAGGGAAGAAAAGTCACAATAAGCAGAGGAAAAGAGTGGAAAAATCTAAGCAAAGAGGAGCTCATGGCCTTCATTGGAGTGACCATTCTTGCAGGAAGTGAGAAGAACTGGAATGTACCAATGTGTGTGCTCTTTGGGAGTTTTCTACACAACCCAATGTACCCTGAACCTACCAACTGACATCACTGAAGCAACTGGAAGATGTGGAGTGACAAAAGTTGCAAACAAGTAACAGGAGAGAGGCACAGAGGGCCAACAGAAGAGAAAGAGGTGCCAGATGTGTCCAAGAAACAAAGACTGCAAAGCCACCAATTGGTGCAGGAAATGCAGTACTACAGTGTGCAATGGTCACAGCAAAAAGCAAAAATTTTGTGACAACTGCGCACAGTGAATAGAGAAAAAGATGTTTGTGTGGGCACATGTGAGTGTACAGTGTTCTGGTCGTTTGTTGATTCTCTTTTTTGTCCTTCAGAGAGATGGACATTCTAGCAATAATTTTTGAAGATTTTTGATGTTATTTCATGTGAAAAAATGTTATAAAAAGTTATGAATAACCATATTAAATGTCAAATCAGTCTTTTGTTGACCCAAATATAATAAATATAACTACCTTTAACCAAAATTAAAGACATCATTTAAATTCATTGCAAAAACACATTGATTCTAATTGGGGTCATTTTTGACCCCATTCATGGAAGAATGTAGGTATTGGTCGTTCATGCATCCTAGGGTTAAATGCAGAACTGAAATCAAGAAACATGATTCTTGCATAAGTCCCCGGGTGGTCTGGATGTTGCAGGATGAAATGCAGTCCCATGTTGACTGCATCATCCACTGACCTATTTGCCCGGTAGGCAAACTGCAGGGGGTCTAGCAGATGTCCAGTGATGTCCTTCAGGTGGGTCAGGACCAGCCGTTCAAAGGACTTCATGACCACAGATGTTAGGGCGATGGGCCTGTAGTCATTTAGTCCTGTGATGGAGGTTTTCTTGGGGACTGGAATGATGGTGGAGCGTTTGAAGCAGGAAGGGACTTCACACAGCTCCAGAGATTTGTTGAATATATTTGTGAAGATTGGAGCCAGTTGTTCAGCACAGATCTTAAGGCAGGAAGGTGAGACACCATCTGGTCCTGGTGCTTTTCTGATCTTTTGTTTCTGGAACAATCGGCTCACATCAGCTTCACATATCTGGAGTGCAGCTTGAGTGGTGGGGGGAGGGAGAGACAGAGGGGGTGTTGATGGAGGAGGGATGTTAAGGCTGAGTTAGACTTTCGCTTTGGTCTGCAGGCTGGAGCGCGCGCGCCGCGCGTGCACACAGCCGTGCGGCGAAATGCGTTTACAGTGTCGCCTCTGTGTTTATGGTTGACGCACGGCGGCGCATGGCAAAGTGCTGTTCTTTTACGGACCAGCAGGAGGCAGTACCCTCTAAAACCTGTGCATATGTTGCAAGAAAGGTGTAGAAGAAGAAATCTACCGTAGAAGAAGAACTGTTTGACGTCACACAACAAAAACAAATAGCTTTCTGCTCGCGTGCTGAACTGTTGTCTTTATTTGCGGTTTTAATGCATGGAGTCAGCGGAGGAGAAAGCGATCACGTGACTTTTGGCGAAAAAACAAAAGAAAAGTCCGACTCCAGATCAGGAATGAAGGATAATTTAATACATTTTGTGTCACAAAACATTCCTCCATGCGTCGCGACTCCGTCTCCACGACCACAGCGGCGCAAACAGCTGCAGGCTCCGGCGTGAAGAGGGTGAAGGCTGTCGGTGAGGACCTGTCAATCAAATCGTAGCGCCCACCGCGCGCGCAGGGCTTGCGGAGTTTCAAAAATTCAGAGGTGCACGGCACGCGCTAATCCCCTGCGCGGGGCCAACGCGCAGGGGCGGGGACTGTGAAATTGCGTCACTTTTGGAGCGTGCACCCTCGCGCGCTGCGCAACGCGTCAAGTATGAATCTAGCTTTAGATGCTGCTGTGGGTTGTGAAGGTGTGAATGTCTTCTTCTCAAATCTACAATAGAAGCTGTTCAGGTCGTCAGCAAGGGCTTTGTTAGCCTCTGCAGCGGGGGATGGTCTTCTGTAGTTTGTGATCTGCTGGAGGCCTCGCCACACTGAACCAGGGTCGTTGGCTGAGAGCTGACTTCTCATCTTTTCTGAGGCTTTTATATTGTTTATAACACTATTGGAATGATATTGTTATAGATCGAAATTAAGAAATATATTGTGATAAAAGTTTTGGCCATATTGTTCACCAAAATATTTAATCAGTTGTTTTGTATGTTAAGACTTATCTTGGTTCAACTCTTTGGATGGTTTAAACAATCTAAAAAAAAAGACATGAAAAAAGTCTTAAAGGTGGCGTCTTCTTTCGATCAGTGCATTGTACCCTACATTACATTAATTATTAATAAGCAAATTACATGGCAACTTTTTACACTTTATGATAGTCAATAAATGTTTTGTCCATTTTCTGATTGTCTAAAATGATTTCCATAGAGCGCAACTAGGTATTTTACTTGAAGTGTGTGTTAGTGTGACTGAATTTTGTTTTGGGTCCTTTAGGAACAAACCGGTATCTATTTCAGTTGCCATCTTCTCGGTCTCACAGATTTCCATCCATACCAGGCACACAAATGCACCTTTTGTTGCTGTTCATAGTACAGAATCCCACAGCTTCATATTGTTGCAGTGCAAGGCTCAGACACTTGACTCCACAAACACAATCTTATTTGTTTATTCAGGGGCAGACTCCTCTCAGCGTGGAGACTTTTAAACAGGGAGGAGGTGCTGGGAAGGGGAAGAGACCTGACAGAGGAGGAAAGAGAGCGAGAGAAAACACATCAAATGCCACAAATGGAATTTCAATCAGTTTTAATCTACTGGAGTCCTTGAGGTCNGAGGGCATCTGACGTAGCCCTCCCGTCATCAGACTCTGTCAGCTTGCCTCCCTGAGGTGCGGACATGTCACGTGTTCGTCTGGTTAGTGTATTGGCTGTCCCATTGTTCACAACGGAACGAGGGCTTGAGCATGTGACCCTCCCCACCTGTCTCCCTGAGAGGTGGGGGAGGGGGGGGGTTCGCAGATGCCTCTGTGTCTGCTCATTGCAGAGGCACTCTGCTGGGGTTTATTAATTATGCTAATACCCCGTGGGCCGTGAGGGAGAGGGGGGAAAAGCCCTCTCCCTTTATGACGGCTTGCAAGCCAGAGAGACCTGTTTTGCTGAAGATTATGTGTTGTTGTTGTTTTTTGTGAGTCAATAAAACAGAGAGGAGCTGTTTCACGAACTTCATTTGTGCTTATGTGCAATGACGTACATGATTTTATGTCACTCACAGCAGAAAAAGCATGATTTGTGCATGCTGTAAATAAACCATCTTTGGGGTTCGGGCATCTGGTTAGGATGCCTCCTGGATGCCTCCCTGGTGAGGTGTTCCGGGCATGTCCCACCGGGAGGAGACCCAGAGGAAGACCCAGGACACGTTGGAGGGACTATGTTTCTCGGCTGGCCTGGGAACGCCTTGGGATTCCCCCAGAGGAGCTGCTCCAAGTGGCTTGGGAGAGGGAAGTCTGGGCCTCCCTACTTAGGCTGCTACCCCTGCGACCCGACCATGGATAAGCGGAAGAAAATGGATGGATGGATGGATGTTTGTACTGTGTTACAAGCAAAGTCTGGACATGAAGGGATCATTCCTGTTACCACGTGGGCAGGTGATCCTGTAACGTGGAAACGTGGACCTGGTTCATCAGGCACATTTTTGTCTGTTGTCACAATTTTGCCGAGGAGGCCCTATGCTTGGTCGCCTGGCGAGGGACAAACCTGTTTTTGCTCCATGCGTGCTCCATGCGTGCTCGGTACGTGGTGGGCCCTGTGGGGGTCTTTGCCTGGTTATCGTATTCTGGCCGCTTCTGCGGTAGGGCACGCGTTGCCGAGTGGTGCAGAGACTGCGCAGGTCTGCTGCCAGCAGACTCCCTTGGGCGGGCAAAGCTTCTCCGGGTGATGCCCACCCGGAGAGTTTCCGTCTGTCAGCGTCTTTGGTCCAGCTTGGTCTGAATTCGCTTCAAAGCTTTACCAAATAATCCTTCCGGCTCTATCGAGTGGTGGAGAAAAGGCACCTTTTGTCCCTCCGGGAGATCCGTCAGAGTCATCCAGAGGTAGCGGATCGCGATGACCACTTCCGCCATTCCCCTGCCTGTGCAAAAGCAGCTGTCCCCATCATACGGAGCACAAAGTCTGTTGCTCTGCGGGCTTCATCCAGCAATTCGACAGCCGCCTGCTTGTCCGTTGTTGTTTGGAGCTGTTGCAGTTTTTTGGCCAGGTAAGCTTGCATTAACGCGGACGCATTCATGGCGCATGCCGCGAGTCCCTGAGTCCTGTAGCATTTCTCGAGTAGAGACACTGAGGCTCGACAAGCCTTGCTGGGAAGAGTTGGTTTTGATCCTGATGATTTAGGAGCCAGGTGAGATGCTAGTGTGTCCTCAATCTGAGGCGCGTTAGCTATTCCCACTTCATCCATCCCATCCACGTCAAAAAACTGTGAGAGAGGGAGAAGCATAGGGGCTCGTGGTTGAGTCCAGGTGCGAGTTAATTCTGTGAGGAAGTCCGGGAACACGGGCATCTTTTGCCTCGTGGCGGCCTGCTGCTTCGAGTAAAAATAGTTTCCTGCCAGCCTCGTGACTTGTTGGCGAGGCGGAGGTTCAGGCCATGGGATGTGCAATGCGTACGTTGCTCTGTGGCACAAGTCGAACAGAGCAGGGACGGAAAAGTCAGTTTCTGGAAGCACAGGTACCGGGGTCTGGGAGAGATCTTCACCCTGATCCTCCAGTTCCATGTCCGCCTCCTCCGTTGAAAATTCGCCCGAGGCTGAAATCGAGATCTTGTCCTCGTTCATCATGCCACGGGTGTCGAATTCAACTGTTAGGTCCACCATGGGAGCCAGCACGTCAGGGCTGTCGTCCCATTCGACACGTGTGCTGTCATGTAGAGCCATGTTCTCTAACTCCGGCATGGGTGTGAGGTGCTCCGTGGTGTCCGCGTCCGCTGGTGTTGCTGAAGAGGCCATGGCTTTGGCGACGAGGTCAACCCGATGCCGCAGCACCGCATCCATCATGGGGCTGCAGTGTGGGCAAAAGTCGGGCGTATCCAGCACTGTTTTTGCATGAAGCATTCCCAGGCAGACTGGACAGGCCTCGTGGGTGTTCGTTGCTGCGAGGGAAAAGCTGCATCTGCTGGGACAGGCGCGCAAAGTTGGGCCCGTCGTCCCGTTGGTTTTCCTTGGAAGTCTCGCCTTTCGTTTTCCTTTCTCCGGAGGCATGTCCGAGACGAGGCGAGCGAGTCCTTCCAGAATCTTTCTTTTTTTTTCTTGAAATGTCTCCTCCGTCGCGTCGCTTTTGCTGGCTAGCTCGCTAGGAGTTAGCGAGGTAACTTTTTTTTGTGGCATAGTTGGCGCCGTCGAGCGAAGCAACCTGTAGAGAGAGGAGAAAATACTTCGGGGTTAAGAGAAATGTGCCGGACTAGCTTTCGCTAATCCAGTAGTATGCAGGAATAATTTTGTGTGCGCTCTGTTCAGGGAGCAAGCTCACCTCAGGTTGAGCGATAAAGCAACAGAGAAGTCCCGCGAAGAGGTAGTTCAGGTTCAAGCGAGGTGAAGGGCAAAAAAGAGAAAGATGGAGGGGCGCAAGCCGCTTAAGTACCCAGAGGGCGGGGCCTCTGGCGCGGCGATGACGCCCCTAGCCGTAAAGGCGTGAGTATATTCCTTCAGGTAATCGCGCGGGGGCATAATTCCCATAGCAAGTATGTTGCACTGAGAGACCAGACTGAAAGGGAACCACATACATTTAGGAGCCATAATGAAGGAAAAAAAGAGTTAATAACCTACTGGTATGCTGGTGGATTCTTCCTCTGTCTGTTAGCATGTTAGCTTGTTGCACCTCCGAGCTCTGCAGCTTCCTGCTGCTTCACGCAGTCCACATCGTTAGCTCGTTGCTCAGCTGTAGCCTCTCTGCCTCGTAAACCTCCGCTCCAAACTGTACTTTTCCATGCGCGGTCCAGCGGTCCAGAGTTTTTACAGTAAGGTCTGTTAGCATATTAGCCCCTCCTAACCTCCTCTGCTCCAATCTGCCTGTAAACAATGCTCCTGTAAGTTTCCGTGCGTCAAGCTACTCTCCCTCCCCCCTTCCTCCTGTAAGTTTCCACTGAGTGCGCCAGGCTACTCCCCCCTCCCTCCTCTAAATGCTGAGTTTTGGTACCGTATTTTTTTGGTGTAGAGGCGCATAAACCGCGTAACTTGAACAATGCTTTTCAATGGAAGGGCGTTTGTAACCGCAAAACGTCTTAAGTCGAGGCCGTCGTAACCCGAGGACTACCTGTACAAAGGTCTGGTCCATTACACATACTGTGTCTGCTAGTTGTGGTTTCTCTTTTATTAAAGTATTAGTTCATGTTTTCTACATGTGCTTGCCGCTCCATGGTTAGTGGCAAAGGGATGCAGCTCCTGACAGCTGTGGAGCTCCATGGCTGAGTGACCTGGTCAGCCTCCAGATTGCTGTGTGATGGCTGCCTGATAGGAAGTTGATTGACTGACTAGCTGGACCTCCTGACAGGTCTTTGAGTTGAGACTCTGACTGACAGGTCAATCAGCCACCCAGACCCCCTACTGTGGTTATCAATTATAAACCTTGTGTGAGGAAAAACAGTCCCCTCGGTCCTGGTGTGACATGTCCTGACCTTTACGAACTCTTCAGCGGCTGTCATGTTCTTCCTTAATAATGTCTAATGCTGGAAACTTATATCACGAAATTGACCCTGAGTTATCTTTAAGAAACCAACATGAGCTGATTAATAGTTACTTTAAAAGGAAGTTTACTTTTGGTTTATTGTCACACTTGGAACATAATTCTCTAAGAAATTATTTCTGATTCAGTCTCTGGTAACCAACACATCTTCTCTTCCTGTTTTAGCTCATGGTCGGGATCATCCAGGCTGCAGAGCTGCCTGCTATGGATATGGGAGGCACATCCGACCCTTACGTGAAGGTCTACCTTCTGCCTGACAAGAAGAAGAAATATGAGACCAAAGTCCACAGGAAGACCCTCAACCCCGTCTTCAACGAGCAGTTCACTTTCAAGGTGAGCCTCACGTTTTCAGCTCAGATGCATTTGCACCGTTTTGTAGCTGGAAATCTTTTGCTTCTGTTGACAATTTGATTTGCATGCAGCCTGGAAATCAGGGAAGGTGTGGAGACAGCGACCAGCTGGTGCATTAACAAGCTCCTGACAGAACATCTCTCACACACAGTTATACTCACACACACACTCGGGCTGAACGTGATTGGGATTAACACAGGCAGATGCACAGCTACAGCCCGGCCTCGCCTCCGCTTTAATGGATGCATGACTGTTGCTCAGTAGCGGGGAAAGTTTTGTTATTCACTCAACAGTGACGAGCGCAGGTGTCTGATGTATATTAAGCATAATTCTATGTGATATCCATCTCAATTCATCATTTATTGTCTTTTTTTGTTACTACTTACTTTAAAATCTGCTATGCATCATAGGAAATAATGTGATAGAAGTGACAGAAGTGAATGAAATGGAAACAATGTACGGTATTTTAAAACTTCATTCTCCAAAAAACTCATTACAAACAAGAACCATTAAACAACAGTTAGGTTGTAATACACTAACATCAGCAAGTGAAGAAGTCATTTTCAATATAGTTTATATTGTTATTGCAGATGTGGATGTTATAATTCACAACAAATTCATTTTAGATTATGTTTGTATAGAATTATAAACAAAAGTTTCATAAACTGTGATTCATGTTGATTTTAATCTTGATGTGCTTGTCAAAAACTTTTTTTAAATAGTAATGGAATTAAAGTGATAATCAGATGCAGTTTATAAGAATATTTTTAAAATAAATGTCCTTTAGGCTCTTGATTATTTTAAAACAAAACTAGAAACAATGCTTGTGAACAGAAACAAATGTTCTGAATAGGGATGCACAATATTGGATTTTTAGCCGATATCTAATATGTCGATATGTTAAAACTTATTTGGCCAATAACCAATACTAATACAGATTTTATTTTTTTCAAGACCTACTTACAGAGACTACATAGTTTTCTCTGCTGTGGAATTAAGATGCTTCATTATTCTGCATGGTCTTTGTCAGTTTGACCTGCTACCAAATGCAGATACCAAAAAGGAGCTGAGCATGATGTAACACTTCAACTTGGATGATGTTTAATGTCAAATGTATGCATGACATTTACTCTCTCAAACACAATGACAACACTCAAACAGTGAAAATTTGTAAATCTCACAAATCTAAACTCAACCTGTTCACAAGCGACAAGTGAAAAGTGCATAAGTAATAGTGTATTAATAGATATACTTGGCAGTTTCTTAATTTAAAAATTAACTTTAAACAGAAGCCTTTCCTATTGGTGAGTTATTTTTGATGGGATGGCCGATGTCCGATATTTAACTATCGATAATATTGGCCAATACCGATACCATGCCGATAATATCATGCATCCCTAGTTCTGAATTATCCAGCGTTGCTGCCTTGACAATGCAATGAATACATTAAACTAAATAATGTGCGAAAACAAAATTCTGGGTCCATCAGCCTTTCCATCAGTCAAAAAAAAAAAAGTTCACAGGTTGTAATGGCTGAACAAACACATCTTTTTTTTTTTTTTACACTAGATATTTAGTCCCCTAGATGAGTCTTAAAGTAAACCTGGCAGCCAAAATCAACCTGGTCATAATAGAATTATTATTTTTTTTAAATACATTTGTTGTCTGAGATAGTCTACAAACAGTCTAGTTAAGAAAATACTTAAACTTTGACATTTTAAAGAGAATCGTTTTACTGATCTGCATCCCCTTGTGATAGTTTTCATTGATTCAACCTTTTATGTCTACAGGTTAGTCTCACTGAGTCATGAGATTAGACAAAGAACACAGATGAGGTCCAACAATAGACAACAATAAAATGCAAATACTGTAAAATAAAAATAGTGTTGTGAAACAAAATCAAATCACGGTGCCTTATAAAACAAGGTAAAATACGAAAAACAGGAACATGTTTGCTATGACTTTTCTATTGAACTTATCAATTGTTTAAAATCCCATAAAGAGGTCAAAGTGGACAGCTTCACATCTTTTTGTAAGTTATTATAGTTAAAGGAGCTGTATGTAACTTTTCTAACAATATATTTTTAACATATTTCTTCACTCTGTCACTACCTCCTGACATACTGATTTTAGACAAGTAATTGCTGAAAAAAACTATAGTCCCCTTGCTTCTCTAAAAGCATTTCTAAAAAGCCACAGTGACCCGCCGTTAACCAGCCAATAAAAACAGAGTTTGAAACCAGCCAATAAAAACAGAGCTTCTCACGCCCCTAACCCACGCCCCAGCCAACTTTTTATTAGAGCGCAGAACTTAAAAATATTTTCAACAGGCAAAGAATTCTGATCCCTCCCCCTCAGAGCCATATATGGCTCTGCTCCCCCCTTTTTCAGAGATTACTTTGTCTAACATCAGTCTGTCAGTAGATAGTGACAGAGTGAAGAAATATGTTAAAAATATATTGTTAGAAAAGTTACAGACTGCAATACAAAGTTACATAGTGAAGCTTTAAGTTGTATTGCAGTGAGGAAAAGTTTCCATCCTCCTTTTTACACTTGCATCCAGGCCTGTCGCGATAAACAATGAAAATGATCAACCTCATTTTCATTTACCGGATTTATTGTTTCTTCGTGTCTCTCTCTTTCTATTGAAGACACGGCTCAACTCCGGTGCTTTTCACTGACCCGTCCCTTTCTCTTTTCTCTTTAAAATCCATTTAACTGTCCAAAATCACATTTTTGGATTGTTAAAAGAGGCTAAGCTGAGAAGCTAAGCTACGAGCTAAGCTAACAGGCCAACCTTGGGGAACCGTCTTGTCGAAGCTGAAAATTTCAGAGTTGATACCCGTGCTTTTGTCTAAAAATATGTCTTTCCCTGCAAAAAGAAGCTGAGAACTGGTTTACTGATTTTTTTATTAAAAGCTTTGTGTGAAAAACGCTATGCTAAACAGCTCAAATCGCCGAGCGTCCGCCATGTAACCATGTCAGCCCATGTCACGTCAAGGGCCATTTTTCTTAAAGAAACACGCTGCTCAACTAGCCATCGTTTGTGTTTCCTTGACTGATGAAGCCTTCTGGACGGAAGGTGAAAACTTTCAGCACAAAATAGAAACTGTCCAGATGACCTGACTGAAAATTGTTGGATTGTATACCTGGATTATTGAGCATGGACTTTGTTGATATTCATCCATTGGTTCAAACAGTCTTATACTGACATCAGGTGGTCGAAAAAGGTACTACACTCCAAACAAATCAACATTTCTTCGAAAATTTGACAATTAGCTATTGTTAAATTTCAAACAATATTATCGTTTATCGCAATAATTTCTGAGACAATTAATCGCCCAGCAAAATGTATTATCGTGCCAGGCCTACTTGTTTCATATATTTCACATATTTTTTTATAAAGTCATGTTGTGCTGTGATAAAATATATGTACACTTTTGTATTTTATTATCGCACCTCCTATTCCTATTAGTTATCTTCCAAATTCTGCCAAAATATTCAGCATTTTTCCTCAGTTCAACTTGTTCTCAGGCTCCTCTGCCCTTA
>JBBPBX010033233.1:0-11941 GCA_038048925.1 Garcialebias charrua | reverse complement strand
TTGACTTGAAAGTGCAGATACAGCTGCAGGAGAGAAGTTCAGCGTTCCTTAATGCACCTGTGTTTTCCTATTTTTTTTTTTAGGTCAAAATGGCTGCTTTGAACAAAGTCTGTGATGAGACTACCGTATTTTTCGGACTATAGGTCGCACCCCGAGTATAGGTCGCATTGTCCAATTATTACCAATAAATTGGAAAAATCCATTAACAGGTTGCACCGGAATATAGGTCGCACCTACGTCACCGCCGACGTAACGCGTCATCCACCGCTGATGTGACGCGTCACCTCGGAGACAACCCGGAAATATGGACCGAGTGTTTAGCTCTGTTGCAAATGTCTTCCACAGGAGCGCAAAGCAAGGCTTTTAAGAAGAGTAACACGGTAAAAACAATTATTTGTTTGATAAAAATTATGGCTGACATTATAGCACAAGGGTTAGTGGTTCATTAGCCGAGTGGTTTATTAGCTATTTGCTAAAATATACACGGAAATAAAACGGAAGCTAACACGAGACGATTCCGTCTAAAACAACAAATAAAAAATCGAATTTCATCTCAAATGTTTAATACAGAGCAACAGTTTGTAATGTAAAGCCATATAATTACACTCTGGCAGCAGAAAAAAATATCCACCGAGTGGTTTCGGAGCTATTTATAACGTTATAAACAGAAATAAATCAAATGCTAACAGAAGCTAACCGCTAATAAAAAAAAATGTTTTTTATCTCAAACTTCTCATAAAACTACTCACTTGTAAATGTCCATACAGTGATTACATTATGTAAGTTTCATAAAAATCCGCAGAGTGGTTCTTGACTTATCTTGCTAACAAACAGCTAACAAACAGAGCTAACAGTAGTTACCTCCAGACCAGGAGGCCGGGCAGCGACAGAGTCAAGCCCGAGATACACTGAAGCGTCCTCCGTATACGCGCGTATACGCGCATATTTTGTGCGTATGTTTTTGCTGCTATACTTCAGCTCACGTTCTCCTTGTTGTAATATGAGCAGCTGAGCACGGAGGGACTCAACTGAGCTCACTGATTGGTCACTTGCTGACACGCCTACTGAATTGATTGACAGCCTTTAAGTCAGCTGAAAGTGAAACCTAGAGAACTCATCATGAGCAGCTCGCTGGACTTCTGCGGTGTTCTGATACGGTGTTTCTACTATATATGTTATAAAAAGTTCTCTCAGAAATAAAAATAATAACAGGGAGCGCTTTTCCTGCAGCACACAGCCCACCAGGGAATATTTAAAACATCGTGCACCCAGGTAGGACCTGAATTCATTCATTTCAATCATCGAGTGAACGGAGGAAGAAGCGGTTACTTGACTTTAGGCAAAAAAACAAAAGAAAAGGCCCGATCAGCGATAAAGAAGGGGAATTTATTTCATTTGTGTAACATACAAAACAGTCCGGCGCCGGGAAGTTTATGGTCAGACACCGCGTATCGCGCACGCGGATCGCGTATGCGTAGTAAAAAAATACTTTTGCGCGTACATGCCCTGAGGGGCTACGCGGGGCTACGCTTTTGCCACAGCGTACGTACGCTGCGTATAGGCGTACCGTGAGGACGCTCGAGTGTATCTCGGCCTTCATGGTGCATTCAGACCTAATGGTGCATTCAGACCTAACGGTGTTTCAACGGCAGGAGCGTCCAGCTTACATTCAAAGTCAATGGGGGACGCGCTTCCAGCCGCGTCTTGGCGTCGGGCGTCACGTCACGTGCGTGTTGAGCGTGCTGGAAAGCGTTTTTCCGTGCACGTGAACCCGCGTCAGCCTCCAAAGCACTCCTTGACCATGCTGAAGATTTCGCCGTTCAAACTTTCAAACGCCGTTCAACTCTCCCTGATTGGTTGATCAGGGAGAGTCGGGGGGAGAAGAGAGGGGGAGAGTCCCTATGTGACGCGGAAACGAGGGGGCGGGGGTATTGCGCAACTATGTGACGTATTGTTTGTGGGACACAGAAAAGACCCGCGAGGTCGTGTACTATGGAAGAGAAACTCATTGTAGCTGTGTGTTCGCGACAAGTCCTTCACGACCAGTCAAGTCTGCTCCACAGAGAGAAATAAAAAGTTCCTCGCCTGGCGGAGGGCAGTGTGAGGACTCGGTATACCGGTAAGCTCCTCCCACACACCTGAAGATTTCGCCGTTCAAACTTTCAAACGCCGTTCAACTCTCCCTGATTGGTTGATCAGGGAGAGTCAGGGGGAGAAGAGAGGGGGTCAGGAGGAGAGGGGGAGAGTCCCTATGTGACGCGGAAACGATTGCGCAACTATGTGACGTATTGTTTGTGGGACACAGAAAAAACCCGCGGAGTCATGGACTATGGAAGAGAAACTCATTGTAGCTGTGTGTTCGCGACAAGGACGACCAGTCAAGTCTGCTCCACAGAGACATAAATAAAAAGCTCCTCGCCTGGCGGAGTGCAGTGGACTCGGTATACCGGTAAGCTCCTCCCACACACCCAGCAGCAGTTTCGCGTTCTGGCGTTCTGGTCCAAGTAGGTCTGGACACCAAGTGCGTCCACTTGCGTGCGTGACGAGCTTTTTGGAAGTTGAAACGCTGTTCGGTCTGAATGCACCATCAGTCCGAGCAGAGGAGGCTTTTTTTTCCGGACACATGAGCTGGAAACGGTCGGTGGACTCTCTGGAAGTGTCCCCTTAGTGGACAAAAGTGGTACTGCATCATTTTCTGCCAAAATGGAAAAATGGTCACATCTGAGTCAAAAATTGGTCTAAAAATATGGGAAAAATCCATAAATAGATCTCACCCGACTATAGGTCGCAGGCCATGAAAAAATGATAAAAAGCCACGACCTATAGTCCGGAAAATACGGTATATGACTGAGTCATGGCTATCAAACTGTGATGCGTACAACGCTGGCGATTTGTGCCCTCCTCTCAGTCGTATGCAGAACACATTTCACATTACAACAGTCCCTCGTTTATCTTGGGGGATCCGTACCCTGAAGACCTGCAATAAGTGAAAAACAGCCAAGTTGGAATAGTAGTACAAATTCATTCAACCTTTATTTAAACAGATAAGTCACATTGAGCCTCGAAGACTCGTTTACAAGTGAGATCTGTTGGGCAGACAATAAAAGTGGTGAAAAATGACACATAGGGTTTGGAGACAAAAAAAAAATCCTAACACATGTTTGACCTCTGCTTGAAGGTCAAAAATGTGGTAATGAAAAAATTCTCGCAAATTAATGGGCATCTGTGATTTGTTTATTCAACCTTTATTTATACAGGTTAGCCTCATTGAGCTACGGAGACTCATTTGCAAGAGGGCCTGTTCCAGGCAGAACATATAAAGTACAGACAACAAGACAGTAGACAATGACAAATGTAAATGTGGGAAAAAAATTTAATCTAAACGTGCTTCGAGCAGTCACTAAAACCAACAAACAGAATAAATACAGTTACCATTTGTAATAAACATGTTTGGGCTGTGACTTTAAAGGGGATTTGTATAAAATAGGATTTTGCGTTGGTCAGAATGAACCTGGAAGGCTAAATGTTAAGGTGCTAAATGTTTCAAAAAGCTTGAGTAGTGTTTATCCTAATGATTATTGTTCTTATTCTGCAAACAAGACTATATCACAAAGTCAGATTTCCAGGAGGCCCCTCATGTTGGTTTGAGCTTCTCAGAGGAGTTTCTCTGAAAGTGCTTGTGTTTGTGTGGACTGTGTATGATTCACCGCTGAGCAGAGTGTGTAAAACTAAAGCGACAGTCACCCTTGGGTGCACCCACCATGGCAAATCCTAAATGATGGGCGGAAAGCTAAGATGACAGCCGGGCTATATTTAACCCTGTTGCATTGGTGTTCATTTAGCACAACTCTGTAAGCACCCACAGTGACCACACTCAATGAAAAATCTGAAGATATTCCACTGAATTATCCTAGTAGAGATGCACTTATTCACAGCCTGAAAATCTAAACATTAGACGGCCTTAGCAGCTTGACTCTGTCATGTATTTATCCAGAATACTGTGTCTAACTTCCAGTGGGATGTGTATGGATAACTGATAGTGATAGCGCATCCCCTAATAAAACTGTGGCCAAGATCCAGGACGCAGATGAGTAACCCTCTGGATGGTGAAGACAAGCCTCTGTGTCATACGCAAAATGCAAAGGAGCACACTTGCATCACAAGAGCTGCCATTCATCCCTTCAATGGGAGAAATTGCATCCGTCTTGGACGAGATGGCAAAATGGGCCGGATATGAGGTACAACAACATGCCTCACAAAACTCAATAATGCCAAACTCTCATCTGCTGGCTGGAAAGATAAGAGCAGCTGGATGGCGCTGATGTGGCATCACAGGTGTTTTCATTCTTCATGAGAAAGGGTTATCTTCCATAAAGCCATTCAGCTGCTGTATTGTGCTTCTCAGGCACAGTTGCCAATAAAAGGACTAGAAATTATAATTGTAGCATGTTATTAGGTAGAGAGAAAAATTAATTCTGGGGTGGTAGCTTGGTGGTCAGTTCTGCTGTCTTTTAATCCTGAGGCTGCAGGTTTGAGCCCAGGTTGCATCAGAAAGGGCACCCAATGCGAGTTTTCTCGCTGCAGAGCCCCCTGCAGAAGGGAGCAGCCAAAAAAGACTTTATTAATGTCGTTTTATTTTAGCTTAAAAGCTGGGTTTCATTACAATGCAGGTTTGTTTTCCAAATCTAGACACCTAGAACAGAAAAAAAACAAATATTCAAACTAAAAATGCATTCAAGCATAGATGTTTTCTACTAGACCAAAAATAAAAGATGAGGGCTTTGTAAATCGTAAATGTTGTGTGTTTAAGGGAACGTTTGAAAAGTTTAACGCTAAAATTTCAGTTTTATCCGATTGAAAATATTTTTAAAACTTGTGCACTCAATAAGAAATTAAAAAGTTTGCAATGCTGAGTATAAAAACAACTTGTTGACATCAGCTATTGAAAATAAGCAGCAAAAAACAACTCAGCATCATTTCAATAGACTTGTCATTTTAAAGATTGAATAATTTCCTCTTAACATTCACTGGTAAAACTCTCCTGCAGTACATGAGCAGTGATTTGTTCTGTTGTGTTTTGTATATCAGTGACTGAGACTGCCAGCCTTTGTTTGATTTATTGCACTTGTTTTATCACTAGACTTTGATGGAGTTTAATTTATATTAAAAGGAAATATACCGGTACTGTTTTTTAAAGTTATGGTTATTTTAACATGAAGAAATTTTTGCCTCTTATATTGTCTAACTTTGTTTTTGTTGTATAATTAACTTACTTAGTATTAAACAGGAAATGTGCTTTTGCAGGATTAAAATTCAGATGTCAGGACCGTTACTGCTCAATCAAATGCTTTGATTATTTTCAAACACAAATATAAGCCACTAACACTAATCTATAAAAGCTTGCTGCATTATTTTAATTTTCAAGTATTTTTTTACCGTATTTTTGTCAACCTCTCTCTTTAAACCCCGCCTCCTTTAAAGTCCCAACCTCATCTGATTGGTCACATTCAGTATGATCTTAGTGCTGTGACATGACCTCCATCTTGGTGTAGCAGATGTGAAAAATTAGAAATAAAATTACATCTTTGGTTTGGGCTATTTTTTTCTTTATTATTAGTACCGGTATCTCAAATCTTATAATTTTTTTGGGAAACAGGGTAAATCAGGAAGATTATGATTGTTATCTAATATTTAACAAGTTATTAACTTTTTAGCATGTGCTGCCTTTAAGCATTATATGAACTATAAAGGCAGATGGGACTGAAAATCTAGACATAATGAACCAAACGGCATTGTAAATCTTTTTTCCCCTATTTTTTTTTACTATGTTTATTCTCTTATAACAAAGTAAAAATACGTTAACAATTACATACGAAATTCCTTTTTTTCTGGAGTTCAAGGTTCTCAATTCTCATTTGCATCGCATGTGGTACATGAGGTGGAATGAAATTGTGTACCCAAGGTCCCATTTACACCCCAAAATAGCAAAAATATAAAGTATTAAAAGAAATGATAAACTGTACAAGGATCTAAGATATACGCTAAACACTATTAATGTAAATTAATGCAGTATAATAAACAGCAGCCTGAACATGAGTCTATAGTGAGCAGATGGGTATTAAAATAGCAACTTAAAGGTTCATCTGAAGACTCAGTTTGGTAGTGAAGCCTATTTTTTTCCAATGATCTAATTATGGACTAGGTCTACAAATAACCCAGAGTCAGAAGTCTGATGTGCATTTCAATGAAACATTTAATATGAGCATATATGTATTGTTCTTGTTAAAACTTGAGTTGTAAGTCCAAAGAGTCTATATTTGCTGTTTGAAATGTATGAATATACCAGATAAGCTCCTGATGTAAGTATTTATGGATGCATTCATTTCCCACGACAGTGACAGACATTTCCATGTCCATGCATGCAGCCCTCCTTCACTGTTTTTCTCTTCCCGGCACTTCGGCTCCTCTCAGCAGGAGAGTAATAATGGACACCCACTCCATTAGGAGCCTGTTACCTTTTCACTCTGTCATCTATTTATTCTGCTGCTTTTCTCCCTCTGACTCTGTTTACACCATTTTCTCTCTATTTTCATGTCAGCTGCCCTGCTCCGGTCCACCACTCTGCAGTTGGGTCCTAAGAATGGGTCCTTATCCCCCTAAATTGGATAAAAGATTAAAGGAGCTAAGCCCGTTCAGTATTCTATGTTGCTAGAAATTTAACAGTCCACCAACAAAAATATGTATATTTTAGTACTGCCCAAACATGAAAAATCCCAAAGCTTCATAACGACTTTGCATGTGGGATCAATGGAAAAATGTAGATTATCTAAGTGTTGTGTTTCATCAACTAATCATGAGATCTGATTCAGATTGTTGCTACTTATTCATGCTGATGATCTACTCTGAGGTTCAGGAGCAGATTAGAGACATTTATCATTATTAAGAAACCATCAAATACAAATCCAGCAGTCCAGTGTGGAAATCAGCACATTGATGTTATATAAGAATGTATTAACATGTTTGATTTTCAGAAATACATTTATATTTACATTTGTTTTAGTTGGTTTGCCCTTTATTGAAAATGTGAAAACTGTTATGTTTTGCTCAATCTAAATTTATTCCAGTTCACTTTGATTTTTTTTTTTCACCTTTCACACGACAGGATGTGGTCTCATGTCTCAATTCCAAAGATCTTGTTTTTGTGCTAAATGTTTATAGACATTAACAATTATAGCATCAATATTTTCTACAATGGTTCATCTTGATTTTTCTCATTTTTAAAAACTTATTCAATTATATTTATTTATTTATTTATTTTTGTTTCTATGTTTGCATTCTAGTGACACAGTAAATTGTGTGGTGTGGTTTTTAGTTCTGACTCTTGAAGAAAAAAAACATAAATTAAAAAAAGTATAATTTCTGTTTAAAAATGCACATGCTTTTACAGTATTAGTAATACATTAATAAAAACAGAAAAACCAGCCACAAACTAGTGTATCTCTTGTGCTGGTTCTAAGCCCTGGTAAATGGTGAGGGTTGTGTCAAGAATGGCATCCGATGTAAAACACTTTTGCCAAAACTATAATGCGAGTTCATCCAAGTGAAACCATACCAGATCGATCGAGGCCCGGGTTAACAACGACCGCCACCGGTGCTGTTGACAAACAGAGGTCCGGCAGAAATTGTGCTACTGTTAGTCGAAGACCCCGAGGAGGGAAACGTGTCAGGAGACAGAGAAGAGGAAAGTGAAGAATGTAGGACTGAGGGTTGCAACTCTAAATGTGGGAACAATGACAGGCAAAGGTAGAGAGCTGGCTGACATGATGCAGAGAAGAAAGGTAGATGTTTTATGTGTCCAAGAGACCAAGTGGAAGGGCAGCAAGGCTCGCAGCATTGGAGCAGGGTTCAAACTGTTTTACCATGGTGTGTGTAAAGGATTATGAGGAGGTCAATATTAATACTGACCTCTTTACCTTAATTAATTTACTCATTCAGATTGAATAGTAATTTCACGGATTCTTTCTTTTTCAGTTTACCCAATATTTCTGTGATCTTTCTGATGGATAAATAAATAAAGCCATTAAGTGACAGAGAACGTTGACTTTAGCTTGGTATGCCAGGAGACACTACCATTTATTTATAATAAATCAACTAAAATCAACATCATTACACTTGATTGACATGATTTCACTTTCTTGCAATTTAACACGTCAGCACATTTAAATTGTAACACAACAGACATAAATATAGGATGTTAACATACTTAGTCTGAGGCTCTATGACTTAAAGTGAAACTAAACCCAGGTTGAGACGGTAACTCCTCCTTCCAAAATCTCCCTGAAAATGGGCGTGTCGAGAGACAAGGAGGGGTGGAGGTAGAGTTGTGCTTTTGTTCACGCCTCCACCTGCAACAACCTAAAACAAATTAAACCTCTAGCCAACAACATACACCAAGCAACAACAAAGAATAAACATGTAGATGTATTTATCCATTCCACCCATTCCATCCAAAACCAAAGGCCTAAAAAAATGAAAATGAAAAGAAAAATAAAACCGCTTGTCAGGAGTGAAATGCAGCACTTCCATATAAGGTATGCACTTCTCATCTCTGCAGGGGATTGGCTCTGCTTGAACCACCTGTGTGACATCACACATGAGCAGACATGTCACACATGAGCGTTTGCACAAATAAGAAAATTAAGGTGTAATCCACCAGTTCAACCCATAGAACTACCGTAAACACATTTTTAGACCAAATATTGCCAAATATTGCCAATTTACACAGATATGCACAATTATGTGAGAATAAACACAGCCATAGTGCTAGATAACATTTTAAACACATTCTAGGGAGTTTATCAGCTAAAAAAAGTTAATTTTGGGTTTAGTCGCACTTTAAATAGTTTCCAGCTTAGAATTGAGGGAAAGGAGATAGGAGGAAAGATGGAGAGATGGTTTAAAGGAAATTGTCTTGAGCATGTTACCAGAAGTGACACTTCCCATCCGATTTCTGCTGAAATCCAGGTACGTTTGTAAACAGCTCTTTACCTTCGACGACGAGTCTGATAAAGAGATGACACCAGCCTTTCAGGCGTACAGAATCGTTGCAGGTCCAGCACGTCCGAGCCGGTTCTTGTTTACGTTTTCAACGTCTCCTCGGATCCGCTTCGATCATCAGAAAATATGTCAGCTACTGGTTGACTTCAAGATAAACTTATTCCAGGAAGGAATAAACAAAGTTTTGAGCTTACGCTCGTTCTAAGTGGACTCATAACAGCATGTTATTAGTCCTTAACTGGATGACGTGTCCTTAGCGTGTGACTAAACGTCCATCCAGCTCTTTGGGAAAAGTTCACATCCCTTGAAGTTCCCAGCAGACTCTGAACTCCCTGGTTCCTTCAAAACTCTGAAGCGTTCACGGAAGCAAACGCTTTTTACTCAAAAATGTTGAGATTAGAACACACTTTCCTCATTGGTCCGTGGGCCAAGAGGAGTGTGAAAACGTGAAGTGAAAAACTCAAGGTTGACAGCAAGTCTGTTTAGATAACAAAGAGGAATGTTTTGGGAAAGTGTCTGAAAGTGAAGAGACATCTCGACGCTTAGTTCGAGATTTAGCTGAACCCAACAAAAACAACTTTTGAGCAAGTCACTTTGACACATTATTCAACTCTGACACATTATATGGTCAAGTAACACAGTAATGCTCTACATTTAAAGAATAACAGCATATAACATATATCATGAAAATGACAAAAGTTATTCTTTTGATTACATTAGAATAAAATCAAAGATAGAAATAGTCTCTTTTGGTGACTATGTTCTCAGATTACAACTAATGGAATAATTTGTAGTAAATGTCTTGCTTTACTGAGAGGTCAGTAAAGGTCATCTCTGGAACAGTTCAAAAATACACAGGTGTATCAAAGTGGACACGGTCATGCCCACTACATGTGGATAGAAAGAGAAATGGAGTAGGGGTGGTCTTGAAGGAGGAGTTGGCAAATATTGTAGTAGAGGTGAAAAGAGTGTCAGACAGGGTGGTGTGCCTGTAGAAATAGAAGGTATGATGCTAAATGTTGTCATTGGTTATGCTCCACAGGTTGGATGTGACATACAAGAGAAAGGTAAATTTAGGAAGGATCTGAATGAAGTGATAGAGAGTATTCCCAGGGAGGAAAGAGTGGTGATCGGAGCAGACCTGAATGGACATGTTGCTGAAGGAAACATACAGAGAGGGTCAGAAAGAACTTCACTGTATACAACAAAGTTATGTCAGGTCCTCTGGGTGCTTTATTTTTTTGTTGAATCGTTTTGTCCTTCATCCAAAGGACTTAATCAGTCCAAGGAGCCACAACAAACTCCAACTCCATTGTGTCTTTGTGAATTTATATGACAGAGTGCCAAGAGAGGAGGTATTGCATGAGGAAATCTGGAGTGGCAGAGAAGTAAGTTAGTCTGGTACAGGACATGTATGAAGACAGCAGGACAATGGTGAGATGTGCTGTAAGAGTGACAGATAGCTTCAAGGTGGAGGTGGGATGCATCAAGGGTCAGCTCTGAGCCCATTCTTGTTTGCTCTGGTGATGGACCGACTAGTAGATGAGGTCAGGCAGGAATCCCCATGGACTATGATGTTTTCCGATGACGTGATCTGTGGTGAAAACATGGAACAGGTGGAAGAGAACTTGGAGAGGTGGAGGTATGCACTTGAAAGAAGATAAATGAAAGTCAGCCATAGTAAGACAGAGTAATTTGTGTGAATGAGAGGGAGGAGGTGAAATAGAGGGGCTACAAGGAGCAGAGGTCACAAAGGTGCAGGACTTCAAGTACTTGGGGTCCACTGTCCAGGAAAATGGGAAATGTGTAAAGAGGTGAAAAAGAGAGTCCAGGCAGGATGGAGTGGATGGAGAAAAGTTTCAGGAGTGATTTGTGACAAAAAGGTGTCAGCAAAGGTCAAAGGAAAAGTTTACAAGACAGTGGTGAGACCAGCTATGTTGTATGGTCTGGAGACAGAGACATGGACAAAAAGACAGGAGAAAGAACTGGAAGTAGCAGAAATGAAGATGCTGAGGTTCTCCTTAGGAGTGACAAGGATGGATAAGATCAGGAATGAGATCATCAGAGGTACAGCACATGTTGAACAACTGGGAGATAAAGTTAGGGAGGCCAGACTGAGATGGTTTGGACATGTCCAGAGGAGGGAATATATTTATATTGGGTATATTGGTAGAATGATGTTAGAAATGCAGCTGCTAGGGGGAAAAACAGAGGAAAGCCAAAAGGAAAGGTACGGTATATGGATGCAGTTAGAGAGGACATGGCAGTAGTTTGTGTTAGGACAGAGGATTCAGAGGACAGACTGAGATGGAGAAGGATGACTCACTGCGGTGACACCTGAAGCAGAATGAAGAACAATAATAATAATAAAAAATATTTAAAAATGTTTTAAAAACCGGAGAGCACAAGCTGTATCTCGTGCTGGTCCCAAGCCCAGGCAAATGGTGAGGATTGTGTCAGGAAGGGCTTCTGACGTAAAACACTTTTGCCAAAAGTATAATGCGAGTTCATCCATGCGAGGACAACCCCCTGTGGTGACACCTGAAGAGGGAAAAGCCGAAAGAAGAAGATATTAATAAAACAGAAAAATAGACCAGTTTGAAAATAAATAAGTTCATGAATAAAATAATACAAAAACAAGATTTTTTTAAGCAAATTAGCCGTGTATGAGTATTTTGTTTCAACCTTGATTTTTGCTATTTCTAACCTTTAATATTTATTGCCACTTTGTGTCCTTGACATATAAGGATTTGTTTGGTAAAAATACTTGATTAAATGTTTGTCAAAACCTTTATTTATAACCTGATAACAGTGACAGTGTTTGGGATGTTTTCAGGGGGATGTAGCCTTCTTCATGTTTTTATTAAGTACCGTAGATTGCAGA
>JBBPBX010033232.1:15994-33384 GCA_038048925.1 Garcialebias charrua | reverse complement strand
TTACAAATAATGTATTTTGTTAACACTAGTTTAAGTATGAAAGGCAGTCATAGGCTAAATAAATAATCTAGTAATGTGAGAAATATCAGCGATCTTTACTGTGGTACAAGTTATATAAGGTAAGCTGAAGTAGCTTGTACAACATTGTTGATATTTACAACCATCTTTAATGTAGCAAACATTAGCTTAGCTGTAGCTTTTAATATTGTAAGGATTGGCTCCCTTCGTCCCCCTCTGTTAGTCAGTTAGTTAGTTTATTAGTTTCACTTCCAGTTTATTCACTCTTAGTTTACCTCCAGTTCTGTCATCCTGTAGTCAGTTAGTTTATTAGTTTCCCTTCCAGTTTATTCACTCTGAGTTTACCTCCAATTCTGTCATCCTGTAGTCAGTTAGTTTATTAGTTTCCCTTCCAGTTTAGTCTCATGTTTATTCACTCTTAGTTTACCTCCAGTTCTGTCATCCTGTAGTCAGTTAGTAAAGACTCAGTTTAGCTTCCCGTTCCTGCTCTGTGTCTTCGTTAATTGTCCTCAGGTGTTTGATATCGTCTCGTCTTGTCTGTGTGTATATAAGCCCTGTTCTGTGTCTCAGTTATTGTCGCGTCGTCGTTAGGTACAGCCTAGTCTTGTCTTGGTCCCGTCCTGATGGTTCTGTTGAAATGTAAGTTTTGCTGCCTTGCCAGCTCTTTGATTTATGTTTATTAAAGTGTTCATTTTGTACCTCTGAGTCTGAGTCCCTGCCTGCACAACTGGATTTGTTCTGTCCTGTGTAAATCCTGACAAATATAGTAAACATCGCTGATATTTACTGTGGCACAAGTTACATTAGCTAAGCTAATCTTTGTTATGTTAAAAATCACTTATATTTACTGTAGCACTATACATGAGCTTAGCACACAGTAAATAACAGCTACAGTTTATACTGTAGTAAAAATTAGCTTAGCTGCTGTAGCTATGAGGGACGTCATCTATGTGTACATTATTGTAATCACTTACTCTGCCAGTCACCAGAACTGTTATTAACATGAAGATTTGGATGTCCTAAACAAATCTGTCACTGAATATAAGCATCCATCCATGGATTTAAAGCTGTGAAGCTCGTCCTTTGTGGGCACTCCTCATAGTCATTAAATAATTAACGATATCAGAGTAACGTCTTGGTGACAACTTGTCCGCTTCGTCTGACATTATTTCTTTCTCCAACTCATTCAACTCTGACCACTGCAATTTTTTGCAGATATCTAGCTCTTGTGCCTTGGTCAAGCTAGTACTTAGCTCTGGTAGCTCGAGTCTGTTTGTCCGCCATTTCCGCCTTTACGAGTGCCGAAAAACCCGGTATTGCGCAATACTGGTTACGTGTGTGGGAACTATGTATAAAAAGAAAATAAACTTATTGAGGAATTAGAGAAATCCATTACATTATTAGAAGGTTTACAAGGAGAGGAAACACAGAAAAAACTACGCCAGTCAAAATTAGAACTAAATGAATTTATTGACAAGAAAAACAAATTCTTAATACAAAAACTTTAAGTAGAAAATTTTGAACACAGTAATAAATCAGGGAGTTTTTAAGCAAACCAACTCAAATTAAACAAAGAAAAAACATCTATATATGGTATTAAAGACTCAAATGGAAATATAACTTATGATGAGGGAAAGTAAACAGTGTTTTTAGAGATTTTCATAAAACTCTGTACACTCCACAAATAAATCCAACCGATGAGGATATCAATCAATTTTTAGAGAGTAACACTTCCAAAACTAGACAGTAGTCAATCATCAGAACTAGACTCACCATTAACATCAGACGAACTCTGTGAAGCCATTAAAAACATACCTAATAAAAAATCTCCTGGCCCAGATGGCTATCCAGCAGAATTTTATAAAGAATTTTGGAATATACTGGAACCAATATTTCACAGAATGTTACATGAGTCAGAAGAAAATGGCAGGCTTCCAACACATGTGAATTCAGCAAACATTAGTCTCCTATTAAAACCAGGCAAAGACCCAGTATTGCCTACCAGTTATCGTCCCATCTCTGAAACATTACAGAAATCTAAAGATACCGGAAGATTAGAACTTCCCAACTTCTAGCATTACTATTTAGCCAATAGGTTAAAATATATCTCAAAGTAGTTAAATCCAAATGCATTAGATGTAACTTGGATAGACATAGAACAAACTTTATGTAATAATATTAGGATTTCAGATCTGCCATTTATTAGCACAAATATTAAAAAAACATGTTTGCTTTAAAAGTATCAGTATAAGCTCATCTCTTACGGCATGGTGGGAGTATCTGAAAATGACAAAGTCTTCACTACTCCCATGCAGACAAACCTCCATCTGGAACAATCCTGACATACAGCAAGAAAATAACATGTTAAATTTCCCAGCTTGGAGAGTTAAAGGAATTGAACGTCTGGAACACATATTTGATGGTGTAGACTTTATTCCATTTAATGAATTAATAATACAATCTGACATTGACGATCAGCCCCATCCTTAATTAAAACATAATTAGTTCATCGGCATAAGAAATCTGTTAATTTACTAAGTAACTAACTGATAAAATAACAATTCTCTCAGGATTTGCATGAATAACATTTCATGGGGTCTGTTTGAAAAAAACAATTTGATTGGTTGGTGGGTTCTCTCCACGTCCACAACCACTGAACCAGTATTTTAGAACCAACATCTATAGTCCAAATTATGATCTAAGGTTAGTTTGTTTTAAAGTATTCTTGAGAAATTAGGAGCAAATCATAGATTAGGAACTTGTTCAAAAATTGTTACAGAATATATTTTACAAAATCAAAATTAATTTTATTTGGGTGTTAATAATAATTATTTTAATATTTTCTGGTAGAAAGTTTCCACTCCAGTGTGGACTCTCATGTGTGAGTTTAATATAGTCTTCAGACTAAATCTTTGTCCACAAAGTTCACAAGGAAACGGCTTGTCTCCTGTGTGGACTCTAATGTGTGAGTTTAAAGAGTCCTTCCGACTAAATCTTTGTCCACAAAGTTCACAAGGAAATGGCTTGTCTCCTGTGTGGACTCTCATGTGTAAGTTTAAATGTGTCTTACGATTAAATCTTTGTCCACAAAGTTCACAAGGAAACGGCTTGTCTCCTGTGTGGACTCTCATGTGCATGTTTAAGGCACACTTCCGACTAAATCTCTGTCCACAAAGTTCACATGGAAACGGCTTGTCTCCTGTGTGGACTGTCATGTGTGAGTTTAAATAGTCCTTCCGACTAAATCTTTGGACACAAAGTTCACAAGGAAACGGCTTGTCTCCTGTGTGGACTCTCATGTGTGAGTTTAAAGGCACGGTCTGCAGTTTCTGTAAAGCCCTGAAACTTAGAAAAATTTTGAACAGAGACCGTTCTCCCTCCTCCCCCTTGCACTCTGGGTGACCTGCAACTCCGCCTCCTTAGCTCCTCCTCCACAGCTTGGCTGTCTCGTGAACGCGCATGCATCTAAACACAGTTGTAATGGCGTCGGCGCAGTCAAAACACCGGTAAGGATAGACTACTCTCAAATCTTTGCGTATTTGTAATAAAGTATCGTAAATTATGTATAACCCTTTCAATAAGTTATGTGTAGCTCTTACTTTGTGTTACATTTTATCTGTGTTATGCAGTTTTGAAACATTGTCGATGATGGGCTTCCGATGAGGATTTTACACCCAGAGGTGTACTTCTACGTCCGAAGAAGAGGAACCCAGGAACACAGGATGTTCTCATAGTCACCATGTTTTCATGCAAACATTAAAATGATGATTGGATGAACAGTACTGTTGCTTTGTCTTATTCTTCATGAACATGCAGTGAAATAATTTTCTATTTGAAAGAACACAGCGACAAAATCTTTTTTATTTATTTATTTTGACAATAAATACACAAAAAACCTAAATAAATATGTGACAAGGATCATCAAACCGTTACATAACGCAGACTTAAATAACCATAAATAAAGCACTGAGCATCCACCCTGATGTTAAATACTCTGTTGTGTACTTAGTTTGATTTAAATAACTTTTTAATAAAACTGGACAGAAATTAAACAAAACTTAATTAACTCCAAATTCTTCCAAACCTGCAGCCTTCAGGGCAACAGAACAGCAAGCAGGGCCCAGGTGACTGATCTGGTCTTCACTTAAGTGGGTCAGGTCAGTAAATATGTGCAGCTTCTCCAGATTGTCAGCTTGTCCAAACATCTAAAGTCCATAGAGAACCACCTGATCTCCACTCTTTCATTTGTGTATATATATAATATATATATAGTTATAAATATAGGTATCTATATGTATATATACTGTATATATATATATATATATATATAAATATAGGTATCTATATAAATAAATAACTATTTTTATAACTACTGTATATATACAATTTATATATATATATATATACATTTTTTAAGGTTCATTTATAAACTTCATCAACTCGTTTAAAAGTTATTTTCTTTTAATTGAGGATTTTTGGGATTGAAATTGCCCCAAGGCCACACCCTGCCACAGATCTTTGGAGGACACCCCGCTTGGAGATGGTCTTCAACTGGTCTCCATGGGTCAGTCCTCAGTGCTGGTTGATCACCTTCGGTCTCACGCAGGTGGAACCCACTGAGATGAGTTTGTACTCAGTGGTAGCTGTGCCTGGCCCCAGATGCGGCTGTTGGTTGCAGCACTTCCTCTCTACCACGGTCGGCATTTCTCTGCATCTACGGCAGATGCACCATGAAGGTTGTCCAGGTAAAGGAGGGATGGTTGCTGGTGAAGCAGGTCTGAAATGGCTGAGGACATCAAAAAAATATAAACGTAAAAAACATAAACTAAGATTGGCCCTCATTCACAAAAATGTTTGTATTTTTATCCTAAATTTCTCCTACTTTTGTTCGTACGAAGCGTTCGTACGAACATGCCACGTCAGATTCAACAAAGTCTTCTATCCACAGGAAACGTGTGTAAACGGGTTGCGTAAATTTAATGAATCCCACCTGTTCCATCAACCTGCGCGTGCTCGCAGAGAGGTCATTTACATAATTCCCACCCCTCAAAACACCATATAAGGCCACGTTTCCTGCCTTTTGACAGCAGGAAGTGTCCATTCATTCTAAATCAAGAAGTAAAAAGAACTTCACGCGTTCGGAGATTGAAGTTCTGCTCTGCACCGCTACCCCCCCACCCCCTCGCAAGTGTCGGATGGTCAAATATCTTTAATTTTAGTGTACTGTGTTACATTATAGTTTCACTTATTCAGAAGAGCTGTGGCGCACCGCTACCCCCCACCCCCCGCAAGTGTCGGATGTGTTTTTGAACAGAAGCATTTTAAAATGTCTCGAAACTACAGTTAACTTCATATTAATATTGTAGTGCATATGTTGTGTGTCCCGTGGGTCGTACAGTATCAGAAATCAAGAATAAATGGTTTGATCTGAAAATGGCTTCAAACAAACGTCTCGCCGCAGCACGGACAGGAGGTGGTCAAGGAATAGTCTGCGAGATGGATGGACAATAAATGCCACGCTGCAAGACGCGTGCCAACATGTTTTGCAGCACAAATGAGTCATGCGCGCTCCTCCTGGTCAGCGCGCAACCACATTCTGCAGGTTATATTTCGAATCAGATATAATAATCTATTGCTCCGATGGTGTTGCACAGCAGTCCAGCAATAGCATGAAAATCAGTCTTAATTCGTACTTGTTCTGCGGCGGTGTATGGGAATTTTATGTACCTGGGTGTTAATATGAGGAGGGCTTTGATGACCAAGGGGAGCGCACGACTCACTGAAGCCTGCGACACACCAGACAAATTAAACTTAAAATTATAATTCTAATTCAAACAGAATAACCTATTGTCAAGAATAATTATGGTGCGTGATTTTTTTAAACCCAAAATATTTTCTAAATAACAAATATGAAGTTATTCGTGGAGAAGATCCGTCTGGATGACAGCAGACTGACGCTCCTAAATATACGACAGGTCCGGACCACTTGTAAATTTTGTTCGTATCTGAAAAAAATCGTAGGATACGAAAACATTGTTGAATGCCGCAAATGATCCTAAATCACTTGTACGCACAGTTTAAGAACAAATCTGTGCGTACGAACGGTTCGTGAATGAGGGCCATTGATACTGAGGAAACACATTACATTATTTTATTAAAAAACAATATTCAATTTTGATCAGGACAGAAAAAACATGTACTTGGGTACCAGTTCAATAAATTCTCTCAATAAAAGTTAAAGTGCGACTAAACCCAAAATTAACTTTTTTTAGCTGATAAACTCCCTAGAATGTGTTTAAAATGTTATCTAGCACTATGGCTGTGTTTATTCTCACATAATTGTGCATATCTGTGTAAATTGGCAATATTTGGCAATATTTGGTCTAAAAATGTGTTTACGGTAGTTCTATGGGTTGAACTGGTGGATTACACCTTAATTTTCTTATTTGTGCAAACGCTCATGTGTGACATGTCTGCTCATGTGTGATGTCACACAGGTGGTTCAAGCAGAGCCAATCCCCTGCAGAGATGAGAAGTGCATACCTTATATGGAAATGCTGCATTTCACTCCTGACAAGCGGTTTTATTTTTATTTTCATTTTCATTTTTTAGGCCTTTGGTTTTGGATGGAATGGGTGGAATGGATAAATACATCTACATGTTTATTCTTTGTTGTTGCTTGGTGTATGTTGTTGGCTAGAGGTTTAATTTGTTTTAGGTTGTTGCAGGTGGAGGCGTGAACAAAAGCACAACTCTACCTCCACCCCTCCTTGTCTCTCAACACGCCCATTTTCAGGGAGATTTTGGAAGGAGGAGTTACCGATCCACAGGGGTTTAGTCACACTTTAATGAGACTAACTCGAAAGTATGGACAAAATCATATTTTTAACACGCACTACGTACGTTCAGTGCAAGTGTATGTTATACACGAACACAGAATTTTAATTAAGTCATCTTTTTAAAAATTCTTAAATTTATAAAGTTGTACTTTTTCTGTGACGCGGTTAGAAAAATAAAATAATAAAAAAATAAGCTTCAAAGTTATTTATTGTCAATATTGTGCGTCTGTATTATTCTAATTTTATGACCACTAAAATTGCAGCACAGAAAAGCCATAACAATGAACAAATACATTATATAAAAACTGGAGCGTGAGATCGATAGGCGAATAGGTGCAGCGTCCGCAGTGAAGCGGGCGCTGTACCGGTCTGTCGTGGTGAAGAGAGAGCTGAGTCGAAAGACAAAGCTCTCAATTTACCGATCGATCTACGTTCCCACCCTCATCTATGGTCATGAGCTTTGGGTTATGACCGAAAGAACGAGATCTCGGATACAAGCGGCTGAAATGAGTTTTCTCCGCAGGGTGTCTGGACTCTCCCTTAGAGATAGGGTGAGAAGCTCAGTCATCCGGGAGGGACTCGGAGTAGAGCCGCTGCTTCTCCACATCGAGAGGAGCCAGTTGAGGTGGCTCGGGCATCTGGTTAGGATGCCTCCTGGACGCCTCCCTGGTGAGGTGTTCCGGGCATGTCCCACCGGGAGGAGACCCAGAGGAAGACCCAGGACACGCTGGAGGGACTATGTTTCTCGGCTGGCCTGGGAACGCCTTGGGATTCCCCCAGAGGAGCTGCTCCAAGTGGCTGGGGAGAGGGAAGTCTGGGCCTCCCTACTTAGGCTGCTACCCCCGCGACCCGACCCCGGATAAGCGGAAGAAAATGGATGGATGGATTATATAAAAACAACTATTAAACTTTGGTTTTTGTTTCTGCCTACCGTAATATCTGGTGGAAATACATTTCATAAACAATATTAGACATACAACCTTACCATCTACATTTTAAAATTGTGTAATAATATTATGATCACAGTTATATTAGTTGCAGTGCAAACCATAAAATAATCTTGACATAAATACGGTTTCCCCTTACTTACCTTGTTTCCAAAACCTGAATGGGAGTCTCCCCAAATTCACTACTTCTCAGACCTTCCCCAAAGTCATCATCTCTGCATAAAAACATATAATGTAGTTCAAACAATAATCAGATATTCTTTTCAACACATTTATCACACAATGACAAATTTATCTAACATATCAAAGCATTTAGGATGATTTAAAAAATAGCATCAAACAGCCATCTTCCATCCTGTTCTGCTGCTAGAAGTAAAATTTGAACTTTTTACGCTCTCCTTTCATCCTGCTTCACTGCAGGCTCATGTCCGCAGCAAACTCGTCCACCCCACCGCAAGTTTTACAGATTTTATTCCAAAAATTAATGATTTTTGAGGCCCTTTATACAGGTAAACGTCCAAAGAGGTTGACATGTATGCATCAACAACATTTATTGTGTAGTAGAACTAACAGACTTTTCGATTTTGAACACCAAATGATCTGCAGACAATATGCTAATTGCTAGTTGTTGTGATCATGCCTCTCTTACACAGACAGCGCAGTTACAGTACTTTCATCATATCTGCTTGCTGATCCACAATACAATAAGTTAGGATAACTAAATGTACGTATCGAAACAATACTGAGGTTGAATGAGTTAGCTGCTGCCATTAGCATCACGTCAGCTGTAGGCCGGAAAACGGTTTTAGCCTGTTGTAGATAATATCATGGCATTTGCGCTATCACATGATTCAAGCAAAGACACTTACTTGTCAAGCAAGAATGTTGCTAACTCTGCATCGCTTTGCAATCCTTTGAGCACCCGAAGCTCTCGCCACCTCCGCCATTTTGAAACGGCTACTGTTTCTGTCGGGAACGTGCCCGGCTGCCGCGCAGCAGCTGGGAGAGGCAGGGGAAGGGCGGGGGAAGCTCGTTCATGAAAATAACTCTGTTTTTATTGGCTGGTTAAACTCGGGCCGCTCTGGTTTTTATAAATGCTATTTTAACCACCGGGAGACGCCAGAGGAATACAGTATTTCTCAAAAATTAGCTGTCTAACATCACTCTGTCAAAAAATAGTGACAGAGAGAAGAAATATGTTTATAAAAAAAGCTACATACCCTAGCTTTAAATGACACCAACATGAAAAATGTGGTTGAAATCAAACACATATTAGCAAATCTGTTTGTAGAAGTGTTTTTTTTAAATGTCCAAAAATTATTCCAGATCTTACAATTGTAGAAAACATTTAAAACCGTACATATGTCATTGCATTTATTTCTTATCTAGTGCCACTAGAAAACAACAATAATTAACACAATACAATAAACTACAATTGTACAATGTTGAATAGTTTTTTGACTGGAATAAGACAAAATAAGTGATATTGTATTATTCCAGTTGTTGGTGAAGTTTGACTGAAAGTCACCTTTCTGGGTATTTGTGTTATAAGCGTAATATGAAATTTCTTCAGGAACACTGATTAAACTCACTTTAAAACTTGCAGCTCATCCCAAGTAGCAGGTGCAGTTTGTTTTTGGGCTGTCTCTTCCATGTACAAGGCAACTGGGTGCAGGTTGGTTTTGAGTGTGTTTCCAACACCCCACAACTTTGGTATTTCTGCAACTCAAACAACAGTGCAGCTGCATGGTTGCAGCCACCTCCTTGTTTGCAAAAACAATCACAATATACAACCATATTTTATGTGTCATTATGGAATTCACATGCAAAATATATTGTTTGTCATATATTTAAGATTTTCACACATTTAACTTTACGTCTAATAAAGTATAAGCTGTATAAACAGTGTGTCAAAAGTGCAATAGTAAATACATTATCAAACATAATTAAATTTTCCCAGGAAAGCTAATAAGTGTATCTCTTGGGATAGTTCTTATTTTTCACATCACAACATCACCAATTGTCTCAGGTTTAATTTAAGACATAGTTTACAGAAATCAAATAATAAATAAGGACGCTACGAACATTTGTGTGACTGACTCAAACGTCATGTTTTTGTTTACATACTGTGCTAATACTGACGGCTCTTATGAAGACATGGCGCTAGTTATAGCAGCTAACAGAACACGTTAAACCTGTAACAATAACCAAATCAGTCTAAATATCAGAAGTATTGGCGTGAGAAATTTAAAACATTTATTTCTGACGCTTGGATATAAAGGTTGTTGACAACTACACAACAGTTAACTCACCCTGCTGGACATTCGCAAAAAGCCTGAAGGATTTCCCCATTTTCCATCAGCGCACACAATCACCTCCTCTCGTATCCGCGGCACAATGTTCAGGCATTTTGACCAGTGGTTGTTCACTATTTTAAGAAACCAAGCTTCTAAATTACAACTCACTATCATTACGAAGCTCCTCGGCTCCTTCCTACTAGCCCCAACATCCGGTTTCGATTCGGCGCGGCATTTTGCCGTCCAATCAGAACGTTCGTTTCAGGCGTGCTTTGCGTGATGACGTCAACTGGTAAAAGGTCTATTTGTGGACACACTAAACCAACTGAACATCCACTTCTAGCTTCAACTCCTGAAAATAAGACAAAACAAATAAATAAGGAACACGATCTTAATTCATGGGAGCAGTTACTTCCTAGTTTGGTACACGGAGTGCACATTTTGCCTTCATCTTCGCCTGCTTCAAACCCAAAACGACCCATCCAGTTCCGTGACCTTAAAAACATTTCCCTTGATGTTCTGTCTGCTGATCTTCACACCCTGACCGCTGTCAATCATTCATCTGCAGATGACTCTGTGGATTACTACAACCAATCTCTTCGGGAGCTCCTGGACCTACACGCCCCCTTGAAGACAAGACTGGTGTCTTTCTCGCGCTCAGCCCCTTGGTACACTGATGAGCTGCGCAGGATGAAGGCAACTGGCCGTGCTATTGAGAGACGTGTAAAATCATCTGGTCTCTCGGTACACAAGCAAGCGTACAAAGAACATCAGAAAGCGTACGCCTATTCTCTTAAAGAAGCACGCTCCAAATATTATTCTAACATCATCAACACCTGCCCTGGAAACTCTAAACAGCTCTTCTCCACAATCACTCGTCTGCTTAATCCCATTAAGCAAACTCTTGAGGACTCTGCTCAAAAATGCGACCTGTTTCTTTCATCTTTTAAAACCAAAGTTGACACTATCAGATCTCAGCTCCACAACCTCCCCGTTCTCAGTGTGCCACCCACCCGTCTGCATTCTGGGACCCTAAACAGCTTTGACGAAGTTGTTCAGAGTGAGGTGGAGGCCATCATCAAGAAAATGAAGCCTTCATCCTGCGCCCTGGATCCTTTCCCCTCGTCTCTCATAAAAACCAATCATTCTGCAATAGGCCCACTTATCACTCAAATAATAAATCAGTCTCTACAATCTGGTCATGTTCCACTGCCTCTAAAAACCGCCATCATTAGGCCTCTTCTGAAAAAATCTAATTTGGATCCCGACATTTTTTCTAATTACCGCCCAATTTCACACCTCCCTTTTCTGTCTAAAGTGCTGGAAAAAGCTGTTGCTGCTCAGCTGCAGGATCACCTACAACAACACTCCCTGTATGAGAAGTTCCAGTCTGGATTCAGGGCAGCTCACAGTACAGAGACTGCATTGCTGAGGGTTACCAATGATGTCCTCTTGGCTGCTGACACTGGCTCTCCCTCCATCCTTGTCCTCCTTGACCTCACTGCAGCCTTCGACACTGTGGACCATAGTATCCTCCTCCACCGTCTTCATGTGGAGGTCGGTCTCTGCGACACCGTCCTGGACTGGTTCAAATCTTTCCTCTCCAATAGGCTGGAATGTGTTAGTCTTGGCAACGCCACGTCCCAGACAGTTTGTGTCTCCTGTGGTGTCCCTCAGGGGTCGGTTCTGGGGCCCCTGCTGTTTTCCCTTTACATGCTGCCTTTAGGTCAAATTATTAATCAGTTCAACATTTCTTTTCACTGTTATGCCGACGATACACAGCTTTACATCAGGACTGGAGCATCCTCATCTTCCACCTTGTCATCTCCATCTTCACTCACTGCCCTCTCTGCCTGCCTGGAGGCAATTAGGGCATGGATGAATCAGAACTTTCTTCAATTAAACTGCTCCAAGACTGAGGCCATACTGATTGGCACCCCTCACCAGGTACAAACATCTCCTATAACAACACTTTCCTTTTCTGGACAAGACATCCCCCTCTCCACCTCTGTTACTAATCTTGGAATAAAAATGGACTCCAATCTTACATTTGAAAATCACATTAAGCTTCTGTTTAAAACTTGCTTCTTCCATCTTCGAAACATCTCCAGACTTCGCCCATCCCTAACTTTTTCCGATGCTGAGAAGCTCGTCCATGCTTTTGTCTCCTCCAGGCTCGACTACTGCAACTCCCTGTTTATTGGAATCCCTGGCAAAAACCTTCAGAAACTTCAATATATTCAAAACAGTGCAGCAAGGATCTTGTTGAGAGTTCGTAAATTTGAACATATTACGCCCATTCTCCATAACCTTCATTGGCTTCCTGTCGCCTACAGAATTCAGTACAAAACTGCTCTCATTACACATCAATGCTTACACGGAACTTCACCAGATTATCTGAAGGATATTCTCATTCCATACTCATCCACCCGTTCGCTGCGGTCACAGAACAGCAATCTCCTTCACATTCCGAGAACCAAATTAAGGACCATGGGAGACCGGGCTTTCAGTGTGGCTGCCCCCCGCCTGTGGAACTCTCTTCCTGACTGTCTAAGAGCCCCACAGTCTGTGGTTGACTTTAAGAGCGACTTGAAGACCTTTCTTTTCGACCAAGCATACTCTACCTCCTCATGATTCTACTTTTGATCTTAGCTGATATTGTTATTGATTTTAATTGTTTTATTATTTGTTTTATTGTCATTTAATTCTGTTGCTCCTTGTAGCACTTTGAGATTTTCATTAATGAAAAGTGCGTTATAAATTGAATTCATTATTATTATTATTATTATTANTGTTCTGTTGTTGGACTTCTGTGCTCGTCATGGATTGTCCATAACGAACACCATGTTCAGGCATAAGGGTGTCCATATGTGCTCTTGGCACCAGGACACCCTAGGTCGTAGTTCAATGATCGACTTTGTTGTCGTCTCATCTGATCTGCGGCCGCATGTCCTGGACACTCGGGTGAAGAGAGGGGCGGAGCTGTCAACTGACCACTACCTGGTGGTGAGTTGGCTCCGATGGTGGGGGAGGATGCCGGTCAGACCTGGCAGACCCAAACGTATTGTGAGGGTCTGCTGGGAACGTCTGGCAGAGTCTCCCGTAAGACGGAGCTTTAACTCCCACCTCCGGGAGAGCTTTGAACACGTTCCGAGGGAGGCGGGGGACATTGAGTCCGAGTGGGCCATGTTCCGCGCCTCTATTGTCGAGGTAGCTTATCAGAGTTGTGGCCGCAAGGTTGTTGGTGCCTGTCGTGGTGGCAACCCTCGAACCCGGTGGTGGACACCGGCGGTGAGGGATGCTGTCATGCTGAAGAAGGAGTCCTATTGGGCCTTTTTGGCCTGTGGGACCCCGGAAGCAGCAGATAGGTACCGACAGTCCAAGCGGCATGCGGCTCGGGTGGTTGCTGAGGCAAAAACTCGGGCGTGGGAGGAGTTCGGAGAGGCCATGGAGAATGACTTCCGTACGGCTTCGAGGCGATTCTGGTCCACCATCCGGCGTCTCAGGGGGGGAAAGCGGTACGCGACCAACACCATTTATGGTGGGGATGGCGTGCTGTTGACCTCAACTCGGGATGTTGTGAGTCGGTGGGCGGAATACTTCGAAGACCTCCTCAATCCTACTGGCACGTCTTCCACTGAGGAAGCGGAGCCTGGGGACTTTGGGTCGGGCTCTCCAATCTCTGGAGCTGAGGTCACCGAGGTGGTTAAAAAGCTCCGCGGTGGCAGGGCTCCAAGGGTGGATGAGATTCACCCTGAGTTCCTTAGGGCTCTGGATGTTGTGGGGTTGTGTTGTCTGCAATATCGCGTGGACATCGGGGGCAGTTCCCTTGGATTGGCAGACTGGGGTGGTGGTTCCCCTATTCAAAAAGGGGGACCGTAGGGTGTGTTCCAACTATAGGGGGATCACACTCTTAAGCCTCCCTGGTAAGGTCTATTCAGGGGTTCTGGAGAGGAGGGTCCGTCGGATAGTCGAACCTCGGATTCAGGAGGAGCAGTGTGGTTTTCGTGCTGGTCGTGGAACACTGGACCAGCTCTACACCCTCAGCAGGTCCTGGAGGGCGCGTGGGAGTTTGCCCAACCAGTTTACATGTGCTTTGTGGACTTGGAAAAGGCATTCGACCGCGTCCCTCGGGGGGTTCTGTGGGGGGTACTCCAGGAGTATGGGGTACCAGGCCCATTGATATGGGCTGTTAGGTCCCTGTACGACCGGTGTCAGAGCTTGGTCCGCATTGCCGGCAGTAAGTCAGGCTCGTTTCCAGTGAGAGTTGGACTCCGCCAAGGTTGCCCTTTGTCACCGATTCTGTTCATAACTTTTATGGACAGAATTTCTAGGCGCAGCCAAGGTGTTGAGAGGATCCGTTTTGGTGGCCTTAGAATCGCTTCTCTGTTTTTTGCAGATGATGTGGTCCTATTGGCTTCATCAGATCGTGATCTACAGCTTTCGCTGGAGCGGTTTGCAGCCGAGTGTGATGCGGCCGGGATGAGGATCAGTTCCTCCAAATCCGAGGCCATGGTCTTGAGCCGGAAAAGGGTAGCATGCCCTCTCCGGGTCGGGGATGAGGTCCTGCCCCAAGTGGAGGAGTTTAAGTATCTCGGGGTCTTGTTCACGAATGAGGGAAAACTGGAGCGTGAGATCGATAGGCGGATAGGTGCAGCATCCGCAGTGAAGCGGGCTCTGTACCGGTCTGTCGTGGTGAAGAGAGAGCTGAGTCGAAAGGCAAAGCTCTCAATTTACCGATCGATCTACGTTCCCACCCTCATCTATGGTCATGAGCTTTGGGTTGTGACCGAAAGAACGAGATCTCGGATACAAGCGGCTGAAATGAGTTTTCTCCGCAGGGTGTCTGGACTCTCCCTTAGAGATAGGGTGAGAAGCTCAGTCATCCGGGAGGGACTCGGAGTAGAGCCGCTGCTTCTCCACATCGAGAGGAGCCAGTTGAGGTGGCTCGGGCATCTGGTTAGGATGCCTCCTGGACGCCTCCCTGGTGAGGTGTTCCGGGCATGTCCCACCGGGAGGAGACCCAGAGGAAGACCCAGGACACGCTGGAGGGACTATGTTTCTCGGCTGGCCTGGGAACGCCTTGGGATTCCCCCAGAGGAGCTGCTCCATGTGGCTGGGGAGAGGGAAGTCTGGGCCTCCCTACTTAGGCTGCTACCCCCGCGACCCGACCCCGGATAAGCGGACGAAAATGGATGGATGGATGGATGACGAGTTTTAAAGCCAGACTGAAAAACCTCCAGGATATTGTGCTCATCTAGAAAACATTTTACCTGTGAATATACAATTTCTTTCAATTTTTTTAAAATAAAAGGCAGTTCTATTACGTGTAAGCTTCACCCTTTAAAAATCTGCCGCTTATTGGGTTTACCCGCACAGCGCGCCAAAAACACTGAAAACTTCTAGTCCACGCTAGCCTGTCCCTCGCCTTCCTGCACAGCTCCGCTCAATTCTCATTTCCCTTCACTGCACAGTCTGGGACTTCTCTCATAGACAACGATTTCTCCGGTAGATTTTTGACCGGACCAATCAGAGAACAGAAGGGGCGGAGTTTTTGGCCCCTAACCCACGCCCCCACCTGTCCCAGCGCAGCCAGCGAGCATTCGCATGTTCTCATTCAAAGCGATGCAGGACTGTTTTATATGTGACACAAATTTATTAATTTCCCCTTCTTAATCCCTTATCTGGAGTTTTCTTTTGTTTTTTTTCCCAAAAGTCAAGTAATCGCTCCCTCCTCCTCCTCCTCTCCCTCCGCTGAGTGAAATGAACAAGGAAATGACTGAGGTTGTCACGAGAGAATTAAACTCGGGTTTTAAGTTGCTGCCCGAGTCCCATCAGATTTCCTGGTCTTCTGGTGTGTTGGACCAGCGATCCATGGTTTTATTTTATTTTATTAGGACGTTTTATTAACATATAAACACAATATGCAACGGAGCGAGAGAAAATTCAGCAGGAGGCGGAGCTGAAGTCAAGTTCAGCAGACCACGGGGGAGCAGCCATCAGCAGAGGCCACGCCTCCAGCAAGAATTGGTTGTCAATGGAGAAAGTCCAGACCCTTGTCTGAAGCGAAGTGAAGGACAAGGGTCTGGTTTTAACCAGGCCAAGTCCACGCCCACCTGCTGTGGGCCCCATCCTGTCCTACTATAAAACTGCCTCTGGACCGGTGGCCGGCTCTCGTTTTTCTTCAGCCAACGCTAAGAACACGAGTGAACTTCTAACATGACTTCAACTAAGAAGACCATTAAGATTTCTTCTTTCTCAAAAATCTTGGAGAAACTATTCAACATTAGATTAGACACATTCATTGAAAAACAAGATTTCTAACAAATAATCAATATGGTTTTAGAGCTAGATATTCTACATCTATGGCACTTATGGACTTTGTGGAACAAGTAATTGTTGCTGTTGACCAGAAACAATATTGTGTAAGTGTTTTTGTTGATTTAAAAAAGGCATTTGATAATGTTAATCATAGTATTCTCCTTGATAAATTAAACAAGTACGGAATAAGAGGATTTGCGATACAATGGGTACGTAGTTACTTAGAAAATAGGAAACAATATGTACAATTGGATGCTGTGAGATCAGATCACTGTACTATAAATTGTGGAGTTCCTCAGGGATTGGTACATGGTCCTAAATTATTCATTTTGTATGTAAACAATTTGGTTAAGGTATCTGGACTCACTAAATGTGTTCTTTTCACTGATGACACAACTTTTTTTTGTTCTGGTAAAAATATTGAACTACTGGCAGGGCCGGATTTAGGAGGATGGGGGCCCCTGGGCTTGAGACAATATGGGGGGCCATTTTTTTTGTTTGTCTGTTTTGTTTTGGTTCAGATGATAAGCAGAAAATGACTGAATAGTACGTTTTCACAACTTACAACTTTAATATGCCAGTTGTCACAAACTACAAACAACCCTGAACTGGTTTCTAGATAGACAAACCCACATGTTGTCCATGAAGATAGGACTGAGCACAGTTAAGAACTTTTAGGAAAAATAATTACCGTATTCGTCGGCGTATAAGTCGCACCGGAGTATAAGTCGCACCAACCTAATTATGCCCAATTAAATGGAAAAATCAACGTATAAGTCGCACCGGCCTATAAGTCGCACCGGCCTATAGGTCGCACCTCACGTGAACTGGTGTTTTGCCCAAAATGGACTGGCTGCCAAATTGTTTGGAAGGACTTTTGACAAGATTATCACATAAAAACTACAGTATTTTGTTTGATGTGTCTTAGTTGAACTTTTCATTATAATTTTTGTATATTTTGTGTCTTT
>JBBPBX010033231.1:13217-33385 GCA_038048925.1 Garcialebias charrua | reverse complement strand
GTGTGTGATAAGAAAAAAAGAAAAGAAAGAAACTAAACAGGCACCTGACAGAACACAGAGTGAGGTTTGGGGCTTACCTCAAGATGTCCGATCAGAGTTTCTCCACCAGCTGACATCTTTAAAGGGGCGAGCCCGCACGGTGCTTCATCCGTCAGATGATCTGTTCATTAATTGTTGTTGTTGCTTTTCTTTATAGTTTTCCTCTTTTCTTAAAAACGCACCACTTGTGATTTTTCTGTAGGTGGTTGATTTCTGTAGGCGTGTAAACTCCCCACTGCGCCCAGCCGGTTCATCAGGACAAACCCTGTTCCTCCCGGCCAGCAGGCGTGTAAACTCCCCGGTACATTACTGCGTCCAGCCGTTCATCCAGGACAAACTTTTCCTCTTCCTCCCGGCCAAAACATCCGACGCCCCCCTCTGGGTGATCAGCCCGAGGTGAGGACTCTGTTCCCCCAGAGTCCACCCGCACCGTCTCAAATTGAAATCCTTCCTTTACACGTTTTCACATAGCAGCTCCCACAGCCCAAAAGCCTCACAGCCGCTCCCAACACACGCTACTCCATCAATCCATCTCTGCAGTCAATCAATCTTCTCATCACCCCCAGGTGTGCTGCCAGCTCAGCTAAAACCACTTGTGTGGCTGAGCCCCGCCCCCTTCACCAGTGAACTGTCAAAAAGGTGCCAAAAATAAAAATAACAAACAAACAAACAAAAGACTGAAAAAAGTGTGCCCACGTAACAGTACGCAGTTTGATACATCTGGATTTTTTTGTGCGTACGCCGTTTTCTGGATTTGACCGTACGTCACGTTTCAGTAAGAAGTCCACGCAAGTCTTTGTACATGAGGCCCCAGTTGTTTTTGTCTTGAACTTTTTTGAAATTGTCATTGTAGCCACGTCTACCTATTACATGATACAACAGCCAACAGCATGCCATACACTTATTACTCCTCTGCTGCCACTGAGTGGCTAAAAGTGGTACTGCTCAATTTATTTTTCAGTAAGAATGAATGAAAACGGTCATATCTCAGCCAAAAAAAAAGGTTTATAAATACTGTATGGGAAAAAATCCATAAATATGTCGCTTCAGCCTATAAGTCACAGGGCATGTAAATTATGCAAAAAACTGTGACTTATACAAAGAAAAATACGGTATATGAACTGAGTGATTTACCATTCTTATCTGAACTCTTGAAGTGCCTCTGTGTGTTGTCTCTGGACATGCTCACCACCCTTGCGTCTCCCCCCTCTGCGGAATGTCGGCGTCATTATGTGCTTGTGTGCAAGGCTTAATTTTCATTGTCATGCTTTTAATCTTCAGCCAAAGATTAAGAACATGTTGGGATTTTTTTTGTCTCCAAAACCTACAAAGTATGTTGCCATTTTCACCACTTTTATTGTCTGTCCAACAGATCTCACTTGTAAATGAGTCTTTGAGGCTCAATGTGATTCATCTGTTTAAATAAAGGTTGAATGAGAAAAAAAAAAGGATATTCATAATGACTCACTTTGGCATGTTCAGGGTCCAATACGTCGTATCGTCTGTGAGCCAGGGGTTGCTGGGAAGACACTTGGACAGAAAAGGATCATGGCCACAATAGGTAGCACAGTACTTCACCAATCTGCAATCAAGAAAACAAAATCATTCACTGTCTGAAATACATCTGTATGCAAAAATAATATTTTCTTCCACCTCAAGCAGCCATAAATACTCTTGAGCTGAAAATTACAGTACTTTACATTTTGTTGAGTTTCTCTCGGGGAAAGACATATTTTAATTGCGTTTGTTAAATTTCTTGCAAAATCAGCAACATTTGAAATGTTTCAAAGCAATTACACTTGCTATTTACTGGTAAAGGAAAAAGAAAAATCTGCAATTGTTGAGACAAATCCTGTCATTTCCAGTTAGAGTAACCACAGAAAGTGGTCATAAATTGTCCAGGAACAGTAAAGGTTTTTTCAGACTGAAACCAATTACTGTACAGCACTAAGTCTTGGATAGCACAATAACGAGGTAAGAGCTTCCAGGGAGCTGGAAAAAAAAGTGGAATTGATAAGATTGCCAAAAATAAGTGGAGATGATAACGGAGTTAAAAAATAAAATAAACATGGACTCATTTGTGATTAGGAGGCAGAGGTTGGGTCTTAGCAGAGAGACTAGCTGCTTTACTGAGACTTGATTAACCTTTGTTTAAAATTGGATGGAGAATAGTAACTAATGGGAACTTTGTTCCATTAAAAGCTGCTCATGAAAGAAATGTATCTGTGTTCAAAAATATAAACGCAACACTTTGTTTTTGCGCCCATTTTTCATGCTGAACTCAAAGATCTAAGACTTTATTTAAGGAACATAAAAGCCTTTTTCTCTTTGTTCACAAATTTGTGTCAATCTGTGTTGGTGAGCATTTCTATGATGAGATAATCCATCCACCTCACAGGTGTGGCACATCAAGATGCTGATTAGCCAATGTGATTATTGCACAGGTGTGCCTTAGGCTGCCCACAATAAAAGGCCACTCTAAAATGTGCAGTTTTATCACAGCACAACGCCACAGATGTAAGTTTTGAGGGAGTGTGCAGTTGGCATGCTAACTGCAGAAATTTCCAGAGCCATTGCTCGTGAATTAACTGTTCGTTTCTCTACCATAACCATCTCCAAAAGCATTTCAGAGAATTTGGCAGTGCATCCAACTGGCCTCACAACCAAAGACCACGTGTAACTACACCAGCCCAGGAGCTCCACATCCTATGCATCTTCCCCTCGAAGATCGTCTAGGACCAGCCACCTTTGTTCCGTATTAGTGTATTCTCTTGAACGAAGAACCAATAAAAGGCATGTGTCTCTTGTTGCAGACATTGTAGAAATAAAAAGTTTCTTACGCGCCAATGGAAACAGATGACTTCACTCTGGGCCTCATGATGGCCTGCTGGGTGAAGATCATCTACAGAAGTTCAGAGAAGACACACTGAACAACGTGCAACTGTTACCTGTACAACGCAGAATGAGGCAGAAGTAAAAACCTCACTTACAATTCTCTCGTAGTAATCAGGAGTTTGAGCCTGAGGGAAAAAAATGTAATTAATCAAACGAAATTGTATTCCATGCACAAAACGCAGTGTGAAATCTGAAAGCTAAACGACTACGAAGTTAGCTGAAAAAGCCTAAACTAAGTCGTTTAAAGCTAAAACAAGCAAAGCAGTAGCTAAAATGAATTTAGCTAAATGCAAGCAGAAAAGCTACACCAGCAAAAACCAGCAGAATTTGAAAACACTAAACTAAAACTAACAGAAACTTAATGCAGTAAACATGGTCAAAATTGTAATTAAAAGGATTAAAAAAATAGTTACATTTAGCTAAGCTGTAGCTAAAACCAATAAACCAGATGCTAAAGCTAAAATAAATTTAAAATCAATGGTCGAATAAAAGCAAAAAATGCTAAAGATGGCAAAACTGCAGCTAAAATTAGCAAAACAGATGTTAAGACAAAATTTAGCAGGAAAAAAAATTGCTGCAATTACAAAAACTGTAGTTAAAGGTATTGTGACATGATGTTGGAAATTTGCATATTTGTCACAACATATATATCTTATATCATTCAGCTCTGTTCATTTTTGCTAAATAAATTATAAATATATTAAAATTTCATTCCAAGTTATGGTAGTTTTTTTCTCTGGGACACGCCCCTAAAAATCTGCGCATTTCCGCAAAACGTCATTGTGACGTACATGTGGGCATAAGGCAGAGCCTTGCCCGTTTGTCTGGTGTGAACTGCTTTCCATACAGATTCATTTCCTGAAAGATCGCCTCTTTTTTTTGTGTAACTTGAAAAATGCTGTCACGTTGTAGCACATTTGGGTGTTCTAATATCAGCAGTGAACAAGTGAGCCTTCACAAATTTCCAAAAGATGAGAAACTTTGACAAGAATGGACAAGTACAGAGAAGGAGGGACCGATGGTGTATGTCTGCAGCGACCATTTTACTGCCAATTGTTTTCAGGAAAGACCTGGTATAAAAGAATCTTTAGGATTACCAGTAAGATTCAGAAGACTTTTAAAACCGGATGCTATTCCTACTATTTTTAAAAGAAAATCTACAGAAGAAAGTGCCACAGGAGCTACCACGTCAAAACAACGCAGGGAAGCTACCGTCGGAAAAGAGTAAGTCTTTGTGTAAACATAATCGGAGGTGTGTACTGTTTTAGATGATAAACTATATATTTAACGTGAGCTCATGTTGTTTTACTTTATATACTGTGAGTGTATAAAGCCAATTATCACGGAGGATTCTTCATGTGCGATGCTAAAAAAAAAATTAGCCGACATAAAATCAGGACCAAACACACGTTGCTTGTTATGTATTTTTAAATTATGTCTGCGCGATCAAGTAACATCAGTAAGTTTTTTATTCAGGGAGGGTTTATTAATGAGAGTTTTGGATGATTTACTGTCTTAAAATGATAGAACTCAGACGCAATCGGGACTCTTAGCTTAGCCCAAGAACAAAGAAGCCACATCACGAAGCTAACCCCACTTAGCTACTGTGTAAAAAATAAACCGTGTCTAAATCACTTTTCAATTGATCGAGTGTCCAATAACTGTATTTGATGAATAATAACCCTTCGATTGCTTTAATACATTCATGTAGCCTACTAACAATAGGTTGTGTTTGTTCGCTGCTAACACACTAGCCGAGATAGCTGCTAACACACTAGCCAAGATACAGGCCATGTTGCTATTTACCGGTATGTATTTTTAAATTATGTCTGCGCGATCAAGTAACATCAATAAGTTTTTTTATTCAGGGAGGGATTATTAATGAGAGTTTTGTATGATTTACTGTCTTAAAATGATAGATCTCAGACGCGACCGGGACTCTGTTAGCTCAGCCCAAGAACAAAGAAGCCACATCACGAAGCTAACCCCACTTAGCTACTGTGTAAAAAATAAACCGTGTCTAAATCACTTTTCAATTGATCGAGTGTCCAATAACTGTATTTGATGAATAATAACCCTTCGATTGCTTTAATACATTCATGTACTAACAATAGGTTGTGTTTGTTCGCTGCTAACACACTAGCCGAGATAGCTGCTAACACACTAGCCGAGATACAGGCCACGTTGCTATTTATGTATTTTTAAATTATGTCTGCGCGATCAAGTAACATCGATAAGTTTTTTTATTCAGGGAGGGTTTATTAATGAGAGTTTTGTATGATTTACTGTCTTAAAATAATAGATCTCAGATGCGACCGGGACTCTGTTAGCTTAGCCCAAGAACAAAGAAGCCACATCACGAAGCTAACCCCACTTAGCTACTGTGTAAAAAATAAACCGTGTCTAAATCACTTTTCAATTGATCGAGTGTCCAATAACTGTATAGGATGAATAATAACCCTTCGATTGCTTTAATACATTCATGTACTAACAATAGGTTGTGTTTGTTCGACATGCTCCGCCATTATTATTTACATGCGCGTTGAGCAGCGGCTACCCACGGGTACGTCACAATGACGTTTTGCGGAAGTGCGCAGATTTTTAGGGGTGTGTCCCAGAGAAAAAAAAACTACCATAACTTGGAATTAAATTTTTATATATTTATAATTTATTTTGCAAAAACGAACAGAGCTGAATGATATAAGATATACATGTTGTGACAAATATGCAAATTTCCAACATCATGTCACAATACTGTACCTTTAAAAGTTTTTAAAAAAGCAGGATTGTAGCTGAAAACTTAAAAAGGCAGAACAATAGATAAATGCTAATAATAGCTGAGCAGTAGCTAAAAGTGGCTATAAATGGTATGCTAAAAGGGGCAAGTATGCTAACAGATTTTAAAGAGCATTTTTTTAAAGGAACTGAAGAATTTCAATGAGGGACTTTATTGAAATTTAAGTACCGGTATTTAAAAAATTATAAAAGTTTAAAAAATATATCTTTGTAGCATATTATCCTGAACGAGCTGAATGATTTGATACATGAATGGTTAAAATGTCACACAGTACGAAGAAGTTTGATTGTGAAAATGTAGGAAGCATGCTGACTCAACGTTCTCACAGATCTCGTCGTGAAATGATTCAAATCAATTAATTTGTACAACCACTGTGAGTTGTAGACCTTGAGAGTGGAAGTTATTATTAAAGGCACTTTTTCCCCTTTAAATTACAGCCTCAGAATTGATTTTATGGTGCAGACATGGGGTGGTGATGATGACCCAAAAAGGTTACTGTATTTGTTGTAACAAGTTTAAAGGTGTGGATTGAAAAATAGAGCCAAGGAAAGTTTCTGCAGAAGAGAAGAAAATAAGAAAAGATCAATATTAGCAACAGAGTGCTGTAAACTTAATAAAGAAAGCAAGCATTGTTTACTGCAGCTGCATTCATGCATTAAAGCTTCTTATTGAATATAAGCCGATTGGAAAGATTTATGTTCATTCAGGTCATGCAGAGACTGACCTGTTACCTCGTCTGCATTTGGATCTGTTCTTCGATCCAGTCCGTAGTCCATGGCACTCACTGTCCCTGGCTGCAGACACAGTCAAAAAAGCCAATTAGGCATTGTGTGTTTACCAAATGGCTAATTAATCACAGCAGATGGCTGTTTTCTAACGCTAACCACCAGCTGATTATGTACGGCACTTTTTCTGGCCATTTGAGACTCCAAGCAGTTCAGTGGCAATGGGACTTTGTGGATTCACATCCTGCAAGTGTTTAACTTGTTTTAATGGTTATTTTTCTGATCATATACAGTCAGTGAGGGTGGAGGGTCTTGTCTGATCCCTTGCCCTTATCAATGGTGTCCCACAAAGAAGATCTCTGGGGCCTACTCTTTTCAATATTTACATCAGTAGGTGATTATCATACAGGTGCTGGTCATAACATTAGAGTATCATGAAAAAGTTGATTTATTTCAGTAATTCCGTTAAAAGTGAAACTTGTACGGTATATCATATTCATTCACTACACACAGACTGATATATTTCAAACGTTTATTTCTTTTAATGTTGATTCTAACTGACAACTAACGAAAACCCCAAATTCAGTATCTCATAAAATTAGAACATTACTTAAGACCAATTAAAAAAAAATTGTTTTTTTTAGAAATGTTGGTCAACTGAAACATATGAACATGAAAAGTATGAGCATGTACAGCACTCAGTACTTAGTTGGGGCTCCTTTTGCCTGGATTACTGCAGCAATGCGGCGTGGCGTGGAGTCAATCAGTCTGTGGCTCTGCTCAGGTGTTATGAGAGCCCAGGTTGCTCTGGTAGTGACCTTCAGCTCTTCTAAATTGTTGAATCCGGTGTATCACATCTTCCTCTTCATAATACCCCATAGATTTCCTATGGGGTTAAGATCAGGTGAGTTTGCTGGCCAATTAAGAACAGGGATACCATGGTCCTTAAACCAGGTACTGGTAGCTTTGGCACTGTGTGTAGGTGCCAAGTCCTGTTGGAAAATGAAATCTGCATCTCCATAAAGTTGGTCAGAAGCAGGAAGCATGAAGTGCTCCAAAACTTCCTGGTAGATGGTTGCGTTGACCTTGGACCTCAGAAAACACAGTGGACCAACACCAGCAGATGATATAGCACCCCAAACCATCACTGACTGTGGAAACTTGACACTGGACCTCAAGCAACATGGATTCTGTGCCTCTCCTCTTCCTCCAGACTCAGGGACCTTGATTTACAAAGGAAATGCAACATTTACTTTAATCGGAGAACATAACTTTGGACCACTCAGCAGCAGTCCAGTCCTTTTTGTCTTTAGCCCAGGCAAGACACTTCTGACGCTGTCTCTTGTTCAAGAGTGGCTTGACACAAAGAATGCAACAGCTGAAACCCATGTCTTGCATACTTCTGTGCGTGGTGGTTCTTGAAGCACTGACTTCAGCTGCAGTCCACTTTTTGTGAATCTCCCCCACATTTTGGAATGGGATTAGTTTCGCCAACCTCTCCAGGGTGCAGTTATTGCTATTGCTTGTACGCTTTTTTCTACCACACCTTTTCCTTCCCTTTGTCTCTCTATTAATGTGCTTGGACACAGAGCTCTGTGAACAGCCAGCCTCTTTAGCAATGACCTGTGTCTTGTCCTCCTTGTGCAAGGTGTCAATGGTCATCTTTTGTAAAGCTGTCAAGTCAGCAGTCTCCCCCATGACTGTGTAGCCTACAGAACTAGACTGAGAGACCATTGAAAGGCCTTTGCAGTTTTTTTGAGTTAATTAGCTGATTAGAGTGTGGCGCTAGGTGTCTTCCATATATAAACTTTTCACAGTATTCTAATTTTCTGAGATGCTGAATTTGGGGTTTTCATTAGTTGTCATTTTAATCATAAACATTAAAAGAAATAAACATTTGAAATATATCAGTCTGTGTGTAATGAATGAATATAATATACAAGTTTCACTTTTTGAATGGAATTACTTGGCATAAATAAACTTTTCACAGTACTGTATTCTAATTTTATGACCAGCACCTGTATATGTCGACGATAGCATCATCTATACATCCATTCCCTCTTTGACTACGGCTCTGTGGCTACCTTCACTTTGATTCAATAGGTTTTCTTAAACACAGACAAAACAAAATATATGAGTTTTAATAGAAACCTACCACAAGTCAAGTGCCGCTTTTAAATGTGTTCATTGCTCGGTACTGAGTTTTATTTTGTAGAAAGGTATAAGTCTACAGGCATTGGTATCTGGCTTCACAACAAACTCGCATACATAAACGTCCTGCTCTCAAAGGTTAAATCCTGCATCGGCTTTCGTTACTGTAATAAATTACTTTCCACTCAGCTACACAGCTACTGGTTAAAATGACAGCTTGCTTCCAATCCAGGGTTATGGTGATGTGGTTTACAAGTGTGCCTCAAAAACTCCCCTACACAAACTGGATGTTATCTATCATGCTGTTTTCTGGTTTGTAACTGAAGCTTCTTTAAAAACACATCACTACAATCTGTACTCCCTGATGAACTGCCCATCTCTTCATTCTCGCAGAAAAATTGTGAATTAGGTTGAAAAAAGTTTAAATGAGTGAAAAAATACGGAATTAGCTGAAAATTTGCATAAAACAGCTAAATACTGTAGTAGCTGAAATAGCAGAAAAGGCATAAACTTGCATAAATAGGCTGAAATGAGCAGAAATAAGTTATAAGAAGCACAAAAATGTTGTAGTAAGCAGAAAGAAGTTGAAAGGAGCACAAAACAGCTGAAATTAGCCAAAAGTAGCTGACGTTTTGTTTTACTTTGCGCAAGGAAGCTGAAAGAAGCTGAACCGGAACAAAATGTGAAAGGAGCAGCAAAAGGTTGTAAACAGATCTAAAGATTTGAAGGATGTAAAACAAAAGCTCAATTCCTTTTCTATGAGGGGAAAAAAAAGTAACAGAAAAAGCTAAATATTTCAAAAGGCTAAAGTTGCACCAATACCAAAGTCATAGCACCCTTCTCCTGAAAGAGCTGAATGATTTTATGATTTGTTGAAATAGCACAAAAATTCTGGAACGAGAAAGATGCTGAAAAACGTACGGAAAGAAAATGGATCACAATAGTGTGAATGCTTCATGAACGTTCACGCAAATATATGAAATACTGTATGTGGTTCTGACAATAAAATCCAATTGAATTACATATTATTGTCCTGCTGGAGAAACTCTTCAAACATTTGTTGCAGAGACATCCACAAGAGGACAGAACAAGCGATGCCCTGTTTGCTTCTTCGACAAACATCTGATGTCATAACCTGTTTGCCCCCGACTCTCTGAGCAGTGACTCACATCAGTAAGTGGAAACACTCACTGCTTCTTGTTCTGAGCCGAAGCATCCGTGTTTAATTAAACGCTCTCAGCTGTGTTTCTGCGCCAGCCTCAGCTCATCTGTTGTGAAATTTAACCTCCCGTGGCAAATCCAAGCTAGCTGTTGCAACTTGGGTGCAACTGCTCCGACACGTTTGGTGCACCGGGCTGTGGTTGTTGAGCTTTTCACAGCGTAGGCTCACTTTAACACAAACAGATAGTGTGGCAGCTTCGTACTACTGCCTGCAGCTGCACAAAACATGGAGAATAAAATGTGTAGCGTCAGATGGGTTGATGACAACTAGGGGTGCGAATCTCTCAGTGTCTGGAGAATTGATTCGATTCCGATTTTTGGTGTCACGATTCGAGTCAAAATCGATTGATTCCGAAACGATTTTTGATTCCGAAACGATTTTTCTATTAAAATGGCCATAAATTTAGTTTCAGTTTTGTAACTGACAAGCTGAAAAGAAGAAACAACAATTTAAACAAATGGAACATTTATTTAAAACAATAATTTTAGGTTCCTTATTGTATCAAATTTTTTGCATCGTTTAATATTTATACCAAAAATAGGAACAAATAGGAATGCAATAAATTCTGTAACTTAAATAACCAGTATTAGGTTAGCTTATAGCTTATTCATAGGTTAGCTTTTTGCTCTGTTACTTATAGAAGATTATTGTTTGAATTGATTGTTTGAACTTGTTTTGTTTTTGAAAAAAGGGGCAAATAAAATAAGATTTCTTCTTCTTTCTGCCACCATTTCATTTTATGTACGGTATTCTTTCATATACTATGAGATGTAATTCAATAATTATGAGGGTTTTTTTGTTCTGTTACTTGCTGATGATGGGTTTTTTTTTGTTTGAACTGATTGTTAGAAATAGGGGGCAGATATAATAAGATTTTCTCTTCATTCTGCCACCCTTCATTTTATTTCTTATATTGTATAGTCATATTTGTTGATTGCTTTTTTTGTGTGTGTGTGTGTTGTATTTTAAAATGAATAAATTTATTTAAAAAAAATATATATATACGTATATGGTTTTATTTTCTTTATCTTTTGGGTTTGAATGTTAAAAAAAAAAATCGATTTTGGGGCTCTTAGAATCGATTCTGAATCACCATGCAGGACTAAGAATCTAGATTCTTTAAAAAATCGATTTTTTTCCTGCACCCCTAATAACAACCCTGATAAACAGAATAAAAAAACTCATTTCAAACTCTAATTGTATTTTATCACATAATTTGACACAGTCCGCCACTTTAGTCAGCGTCACAGGTCGATGCTCTCCGTGTGCACGAGGCGCAAACCGCTGCGCCACATTCTCTCTCGCAGTGTGAAATGTTAATCAGTGGTGCCCTTTCTGCTGCCTGGACATGTAATGGTAATGAGGCATCATGGGTTGAGATAATGAGATACCCTGGGAAGTGTGGAGGTGGCATGCGATTTATTTTCAGGTTTCTGTGTCTGCCGGTGTTTCACAGCAAATCTACACGAAGCTGCATCCTGTTTTCACACCATAAGCCTGATAGATATCTGCGTGTGTGTTTGTATTATCAATGTGGAGACTTCAGTCTAATGATGAGAACATTTGTCTCTTCTAGTGACAAAAAGAGCTCCTCTTAATGAGATTATCACCCGCTGTCAAAGGCAAAAGGGCAATTATATTTTAGCCCTTGTCTGAGTTAATTTGTCTGTATCATTTGCAAAATTTCTCATAAACCACAGGACCAGGGGTCTGCAACCTTTCAAGAGGCATTTGTGCCCCTTTGCTCATTAATAATAAAATATGTGCAGAAAACAGGCTACAACTGTAATTATCAACTGGTGGCCCATGGGCCACTTTAAGTTTGCTGGAAGCGGGATTTCCAGCTAGTACAGGGTACAATATAAAACTAACATAACATTTATTTATGTTAGTATACGTAATTGTGGCATTAAATGTATGAATAAAAACAAATACTTTCATTTACTTTGAATGTATTTTGTATGTAATTGACTCACCATATTTTCCTCAGCAATTTATTTTGTCACAAAAAAATTCTGATGGGATTTGGGTTTTTGTTTAAGCTTCAAAAAGTTCTGCAAAAGGACCAAAGAGCCATGTGGCCACCAGAGCTGCAGACCCCTGCATTAGACACATTTTCATGAAACTCCCTGAAAAGATTCCTTGGATGTACATGTGTCACTTCGTAGTCAACCAAATTCAAAATTGCTCTCTCAGCTAAGATACTAGAGAAACCGCAAAAATGGCTACAACTCATACAGTTTTTCAGATACCGAGCTAAGATTTGCTGTAGAAGTAGCTGATCATCATCCCCAATACACTGTACAATATTTTTTCTTTGTACTTCGAAACTAATCGTTGGCACCAACCCTGTTTGTATGTTAGAAAAATATCTAATGAATACCTGAACAGATTTTACTGAAATTCTTAGAAAGTAATCATTAGGCTCCTTTAGGCCAATCCAAGATGTCCATCACAAGTAATTGACATTAGCCAACATAACAATGGGCATTTTTATAGATATTAAGCTAAACTGAAGTGTGGTAGTAGCTGAGAGTAATATTTAATACTAACACTTTCAACCAGATTACACAATATTGTGAGATCACATAACATCATATACAACCTTTGGCCAAAACGGCTATACGGTAGTCGCTCGCTACATCGCGGTTCGTTTTTCGCGGACTCGCTTTATCACGGTTTTTCAAAATAAGATTGGACATGACACACAATCGGCTGATCGATGGATGAGCTGCATGATAGGCATGGAATTTTTATTTTAAATTATTTAAAATTATAAAGGGAAAAGCCGAAAGAAGAATAAGATGATTTAGCAACTCCTGCACCTTTGTGCAGCCCTTACTGCAAGATAAACTTCCTGCTGCAGCTGATCAGCTGTTTGCCCTGCAGAACGGAGAAGTGGGCGTGGCCAAGAGCGCTAGCAGGTGGCAAAGAGCAGAGGAGGCTGGGAGCTGAAATCATGACATTCTGTGCTCTTTTAGAGCATTTAGAGATTAGAAACATCGTTTTAGAATTTTGCAAGAGTGTAGATATATATATATACATATATATATATATATATATATATACTACAGGTAGTCCTCAGGTTACGACTGTCTCGACTTACGTTTCGCGGTTACAAACGCCCTCCCATTGAAAAGCATTGTTTCGAGTTACACGGTTTATGCGCCTTTACACCAGAAAATACGGTACCGAAACAAAACTTACAGGAGGGAGGGAGGGAGGGGGGAGCTTGACGCGCGCTCAGTGGAAACTTACAGGAGGGAGGGGGAGCTTGACGTGCTGGAAACTTACAGCAGACCTCAGGCAGACCGGAGCAGAGGAGGTCAGGAGGGGCTAATATGCTAACTCTGGACTGTTGGACCACACGTGGAAATATAGGAGACCTTATTTTTTGGAGCGGAGGTTTAGAGCGGAGGCTACAGCTGAGCAACTAGCTAACAGGCATTGCTGTAAACGCTGTGGACTGCGTGAAGCTGCAAGAGCTCGGAGGTGCATGAGCTAACATGCTAACAGACGGAGGAAGAATTGACCAGCTCCCAGTAAAAAATTAACTCTTTTTTTCCTTCATTATGGCTCCAAATGTACTGTATGTGTTTTTTGATAATTATGTAGGGTAATTTGTTAGGATAGGCAAAGTGCTTGGTAACTGTACAGTACCGTACATGTACCTGTATATGGGGCAGCCAGTGTGTATGTGTATTTCGACTTACGACGATTTTCGAGTTACGAACAGGCGTATGAACTGATCTCTGTCGTAAGTCGGGGACAACCTGTATATATACAGGTAGTCCTTGGGTTACGACGCCCTCGACTTACCAAGTTTTGCGGTTATGACGCACCTCCCATTAAAAAAATAATAAAATTAAAAAATTGAAATTTTTATTTTGAAAAGCCGAGTTATGCAGTTTCCGGTTAGCTGCGGAGGCTACAGCTGCCCTGTACTCTCTAAAAAAGCTAAGTCTGGTCCTCTGGACATTCAAAAAACAAAAAAAAACTTGTTGGAGCAAGCTGGACCGGCAAAAACAGGTAGCAGCTGTGGAAAAGTAGCTGTTTTATGGACGGCGGTTTTACGATGTAAACGCAATGGAGAATATGGAAGAGGGACGGAGGAACGGTGTCACCAGCTTCCCAGTAGGTTATTAACTCTTTTTTCCCTTCATTATGGCTCCCAAATCTATGTGTGTTTTGATAATTATGTAGGGTACTATGTTAGGATAGGCTAAGTGCTTGGTAAAATACAGTACTGTACGTATAAGGTGAAGTATTTTCGTATGTTCCGACTTACGTCAAAATTCAGGTTACGACGCAACGCAGGAACGGAACTCCGTCGTAAGTCGGGGATTACCTGTACACTAAAATAAACTACTACTCGCTACTTGAACTATTATTCCTACTTTGTGGTTTTTCACTTACCACGGGGCTTCAGGGTACGGATCTCCCGTGATAAACGAGGGACTACTGTAACTCTGTCCCTTTTCCTCGTATTAACTTTGTTTAAACTTCTGACATGGAAGGTGGCAGGCAATATGCCTTCAATAAATGCTAGTCATTTAAAGCTGCTATATGTAACTTTTCTAACAATATATTTTTAACATATTTCTTCACTCTGTCACTAGATTGATGTTAGAGAGGTAATCTCTGAAAAAAAACTTAAAAAAATATTGTCCCCTTGCTTCTCCAGGTGGTAAATAAGCATTTCTAAAAAGAAAAAGTGACCCGCCATTTTCCAGCCAATAAAAACAAAGTTTGTAACCAGCCAATAAAAACCGAGCTTGAATTTGAATCAGCCAATAAAAACAGAGCTTGAATTTGAATCAGCCAATAAAAACAGAGCTTGAATTTGAATTTCAACAGACCACAAGGGGGCAGAGCCATATATGGCTCTGAGGGGGAGGGATCAGAATGCTTTGCTTGTTTAATTTTTTTCTAAGTGCTGATGTTCTACAGAAACTGCAGACTTCACCTTTAATTTATACGGTTTAAAGCTAAATAAGTGCAAATCAAGTGTGTATTTTCGAACCGGAGGCCTGTGGACCACCCAGTAGGCTCTCTCCTGACACTCAAACACCACACGGTCTGGTTTCTTCCTCTCTTTCGCAGCTCTAAAAATCACAAACAAAACAAATGTGTGACAGCGTCCTCACTATAAATTAGAAAGACGTGGCTGAGTTGTCTGCACGCCGCCCACCTGTACTGTTCTTTAGCTTGCATCACGATGAAGTCCCATTTATGATTCATCCACTTGTGAAGACGGTTGTACTGCTCCTGAGAACATGAAATAACACCTCAGATTAGAAGAAAAGACAAAAATCTAGTTTTTATTTCTTGACTCTCTCAGCTGGGTCCTCACCTGCTCGTGGAGCTCTAAGATTCCTTTCTTGCGTATGTTTCTTTTTGCAAGATAGATTGCTTTAGTGATTAAACCGACAGATTAGTTAATGATAAAATTAGATAAAAATGTAAGCACCAACTGTTTGCTGTACTCACCATAATCTGTGTCTTCAACAGGCCACTGCTGTGTGGGCCAGAAATAGGGTGTCTGAATGAAACAAGAAAAAAAAGTCAGATTTAACATTTCGTCTGAAGAAACTACCATATTTTTCAGACTATAAGGTGCAATATCAATGAACTGGTCTTTTTTTCATACATAAGGTGCACCGGACTATAAGGCGCATTAAGCGAAACAAAACAGTCAGATAAGTCAAACTGTTCACAATAACTCTCAACATTGTTCAATTGTACCACATAAAATCGGCTCGAGGTCAGTAAGCACAACCAGAATTAATACATAAAAGGCGCACTGGATTATGAGGCTCACTGTAGATTTGAAAAAAAAATTTTTTTTTAAGGATTTTAAGTGCGCCTTGTGTCCGATGCCAATTGTAATAATATAGATAAATCGATCAGTTTGCTGACTTATCTATATTTTAGATGATAGATTTGAGCAGGTTTAGACTGACACAAACTTACCATCAATTAAACGGGTTCTCATCTTTTTCAGATTAAATCAGTAAATCTGTGACTCAGTGAATGTAATTGACAGGAAACGTTATTATGTTGACCTACCAAAGGTAGCATCATTTAATCATTTAGTCTGAAAAAATATGGTGTGAATATTTTATAACATGGTCAATCTAACAAAAGCTTACGGTACTATAGTTATTAATTTTGATTGATTGATTAATTTATTTATTCATTTTATAAAAACACACAACAATAATACATACAGTAGAAGAAAATAAAAAAACAGACATATAAAATGAAGGGCGGCAGAAGAAAAAAAAATCTTATTTTTTCTGCCCCTTAAACTCCAATAAACAATTCATACAACCAACTCACTTGATTTCCAAGAAAAGAACAACTAAATTTATAATTTTTAATTTTATATTATATATTTTATATATTTTATACCTTCTGCATCACATACAACATTTAAATTCCTACACATTTAAATGTATAATTTTAACCGATTAAGCTTAATCAGTCTTTTGAAAGCAGCCATTGTATCAATCACTTTAATGTCTGATTCCAATTCATTTCATAACCCTATTCCTCAAATTAAGGTAGATCTTCCCCGTGAACTAGTCCTAAAATATGGCTTAACAAAAAGATCATCCCCTTAAAGACCGTGTAAAGTGAAATTAAATGTGTGTTTTTAGTTTGTCACATGGCATAAATATGTGTTATTAATCACCCATTTAAATCTGACTGATTAAAAACATTGTTTACCTTATAAAATTAAGTCTCAAAAATCATGAAAAAACATGATTTTGCCTTGGTCTGGAACGCTAGGGGCGTGTCAGTGCGTGGGCGTGGTTTCAGGCAGCTGCGCTCGTCCTGCTCGTGTCCCACAGTGGAGAGGCAGACAGCAGAGCCAGTAAACCTGCTCTGTTTTTATCCGAGTTCTGTCTGTAACAGCAGCTACTTTTTCCAAGAGTTACGCTGTTTTTGTAAATAGTTTTCTTGTGTGTTTTTAATCTGGAATGAATAAAAAAAAAAAAGAGTTGCACCATGCGGGATTTGAACCCGTGGGCTTTGGGACGGAAGGCAAGCGCTCTAACCATTGTCCTAACCAGGCATTACAGATACTCAGCATAAAACGACGCAGTATAAAAACATGTTATGATTTGTACGGGTGCCCTGACCATTACGACATCCAGGGAAGATGCACGAACGAGGCATAATTGATTAGCTAGCTAACAATGAACAAAATATCTATGCTATTGCTATCTGATGCTATCTGCGATTCGCGAGTGAACGGCTCCACCGAGGCGAATTTATACGGCTGGAGCTGCAGGGGGTGGGGCTATACTAATGAGGACCGCGTGACGAAACGCGGTCACATTTAAAACACGCCTAAAAAATCCTGAAATAGAAATATGTTTATACACAGTTTGCTCTATAACTCCAAAATTAATTGAGCTACAATTTTGAGACTTTTTACTCATTTACAAGATTACAATTATGACATTTATAATGTTTATTGAAGAAAATGTTGAAATTCACTTTACACGGTCTTTAAGATTATAACTACCGGTACTTGTTCTTCAAACAAAATATTTTTGAATATTTGAAGGAAGTGCATTATTTTGTGCTTTGTACAAAACTAACAAAATATTATAATCAACTAAATCATAAAACTTCAGCAGTTTCATTTGATAAAACAAAATGCTTGATGGATGATGGAAATTCTTTCTGGTGATAATTCTAATAACTCTCTTCTGTAATATAAAAATAGGCATTGTAATTGATTTGCACGCTGTACCCCAGACGTTAACACCATAAATTAAGTGTGGCACAAATAATGTATTATACAACAAATAAAGTGCCTTATCATTTAATAAATCTTTAACCCTGTAATTGTTTGTGAGTAGAAAACAAAACAACAAAAAAATCTAGTTTTTTAAACAAATAATTGTTTCAAGTCTCAATAAAACAGCTTTTCTATTTGCTCCTGTGTATTTAAATACAACATCAGGGATGCTCTTGGAAAAGCTTGCTTTGCTCTGATTGGTCAGCTCCAGGAGCTGATGAGGCACCACCAAACTTTTTTAAATTTTTTTATTCTTTATTCATTTTCAGTTAAAATTGAATAATTATTAAAACAAAACAAACAAAAAAACAATTTACAAAGTAAATGAAAGGCAGCAGAAAGAAGAAGAAAAAATCTTATAACATCAAAAAAAAAAAAAAATACTTATGAAATAAAATACATTCAAACATAAATACCGGTAGTCTTTATATAACATAACAAGCCAAAACCCGACTCCGTGCCAAGAACAACCGATTTCAATAAGAATATGCTAAACAATTTCATATTTGTTCAATAAACTACTTTTTACCATTTTCTTAAACAAAAACATTGAGGAAGCTTTTTTACTATTATTATCCAAAACATTCCACAGTTTTATTCTGTGAACTGATGTGCATCGTTCCTTTGAATTTGTTCGAATTGCTGGTTTCACAAACATCTCTAGTCCCTTTTAATTTGTAATTACTGACTCTCTTAATAAAATAAGATTGCATATTTCGAGGCAAGGAATTTGTATGAGCTCTGTACATAACCTGAAGAATTCCATAGTCAACCAGTTCATAAAACTTTAATAAATTTAACTGTTGAAATAGTATGTTGAGTGTAATGCTTTCCTGTGATGATTCTTAATGCTCTTTTTTGTAAAATAAAAATAGAATTTGTAGATGTTTTACATGCCTTCCCCCAAACTTCACCCTACAGTCAGTCAGAGTTGGTCTAAAGATTTTTGGATTATGTGAAACCCAGAAAAAAACAAATAAATGTGTTTCTTCTCATTGTTTGGACTCCAAAAGGGTCAAAAGTGGTGGACTCCTACATTTTTTGTTCCCTATCTTGGCTTTTCTTTGTAATATTATACCAGTTTGAGGGCTTGACTTGGGTTTGAGGTGCAGCGTGTTTACCTGGAAGCGATACAGGGACGCATCTGGTTTGATCACTAAACGTTTGTGGTCTTGTAAAGGGTAGATGTATCCTAACGCCACCAGCATAGAGCCAACGCTTCTGGCTTCTGCTGGCAATAAACAGAGGTATTAACAAGATATGATCAGACACTTGAGAAATTGGGAAGAAAACAGTCATTTAAAAAAAAAAAAGCATACCTAAAATGTTAACTTAATAAAAATAAAAATAAAGATCCATTATATGTACTATTTGTATTGCATCAGATGACTCATTGCTTACCTTGTGCATCTATGTGAAATCTGTCAGCCAACCATGCAACTATGTCTTCGCCTGAAAATACAAATGCCAGGAGGAAAATAATTTTCAAATGCAAAGACGTCTGTTGGTATCATTCTACAGTAATAAAAAATGATGTTACTTGAGTCCAAATGCTCCTGTTTTGTTTCATCAGTCCCAGAAACTGAAGCTTGTCCACATTTACCATAATAATAATAATAATAATAATAATAATAATAATAATAATAATAATAATAATAATAATAATAATAATAATAATAATGAATTCAATTTATAATGCACTTTTCATTAATAAAAATCCCAAAGTGCTACAAAGTGCAACAAAAGCAAAAATCAAATAAAACAAGTGGTAAAATCAAGTAAAATCAATAACCATACCCATACCACTTCATTTATAAAGCACTTAAAAAAGCAAGAAGGCCAACCAAAGTGCTGTTTTAGTGAATTTGAGTCCATTTTATGTGTCTGTGTGTTTTCTGTTAATAGTAAAGCCCTCCTGGGTCTTCATCCATGGAAATGATTCAAACCTGGTCAGATGTGATCAGAAAGTGACATACCTTGACCTTGGAGTACAGCTTAAATGGTTCGGAATGTTTTCTTAGCTTGTTTTTTTTTATTATTGGTTTGAGTAAACTGGGGTTGCAGTCCTTATTTTGTCAACTTTATTTTAAATGGTGCCACGTTTGTTTGAAAATGCATTTGTGGATCGAGCAGTAGAGTTGAGCAGCAAAGACAGAATGGGCTTCGTCCTTGAAAAATCTTATAAAATCTCTTATTCTGTTATTGACTCTTGTTTTGTGTGGTTTATTGGATTAAATTATTTAAGTCTGAAGAAACGAAGCTAATCAGTAATTTAACAATTTATTAGTTTAAGAAAAAGGGGCCTCTGGGGCATGTGGAAGAACCATACACAGCTACACCAGCCTGGTAACTCCTCATGCTGCTTAGTAGATTGGTGAGATGGCGTCCTATTCTTCAACGAGCATTTGTAACAAGTCGGCGAATGTGGTTGTGTTGGTCCGTCTGGAACAAACAGCCCAAGCTTGCTGCCTTACTGCATATGCCACTTTGCCTATATACCAACATCAAATACCTCATACATAT
>JBBPBX010033231.1:0-11620 GCA_038048925.1 Garcialebias charrua | reverse complement strand
TGGAACATTGGAAGATGTCAGAAGATGTGGCAGTAACATAAACCCAATCTGAAGTATTTATTTAAAAAAAATTTATAACAGTCTTACAACCAAAATACTTTATCGACAGCATGGAGTTTATGATCTGATCCTTAATAGGGGGGAGGGGGGAGTTTAAAAACATGTGTGATATTTCAATATCTGTTGTCAAAGCTCCACATTTGACCAATTACTCAAAAATGCTTATCTTACTTTTTTTCTTTTATTATTTTGTTTTTTCCTATCATATCAATGTTGCTTTCAAGCAATAAAAATGTGTTACACCTTGTTTGCACTTCTGTTCTTGTGTTAAGTGGACAGTCTGTCTTTGTAATAATAATTACAGGCAAGTAGCACAGAGGGAACAAAGAAAAAAATTACAATATGCAACCTAATATATATACTGTATACCATAAACACCGGTGTATAATACGCACTTTTATTGCTCATTTGAATGTCCTGCGTATTATACACCGAAGCGTATTATCTACAGATTTTTTCCCATATTTTTAGACCCATTTTTGGCTCTGATTCACTGTTTTTTCATTTTGGCCTAAAATGGTGCAGTACCAGTTTCGGCCGCTATGGGCGCTAATGCACCCAGTAGTCTGTTTACCTGCAGACTGTACCTGGAGGCGTATCCTGGCGCCATCTAGTGGCCATAAAAAAACTGTCACGGCAGCGCGTATTATACACCGAAGCGTATTATCTACCGATTTTTCTGATTTATTTCCAAATATTGGCCAAAGCGTATTATACACCAGAGCGTATTATACACCGGTGTTTACGGTATATATATATATATTTTTTTTTTTATTTTTTTTTTTTTATTTTATATTTTTAAATTTTGGATTAAAGACAAAAGATCATACAAGCCTGGTTTGAGCCTGGATTTGTATCTGGGAGCAAAGACTGTTCCTGCAGACTTCTGTACCAAGAATAGAGAGAAACTTTGCGCTCTGGATGAGAAATCAGTGCCATGAAAGTCAGCACTTTAATAAAAATAACTTTGCTCTTAGAGGAGGTGGAGGCTGGAGACCTGGAGCTCCAGCCAAGTTATGAGTCACTGCAGGTGCATCGAGATTAAATCCATAAAATACTGGGACTTACAACAAATCCTCATAGGTGCTGAAACCAAGAAGCTGCTTTCTGCACATGTAATAATAAAAATAATAATAAAACATGTCTTCTTCTAATGCACAATGGGGAATTAATAATGTTTTGTACTCTGGGATGCATCAGTGAGACATAACAGATGTGAAGTATATAAAAATATTTTATTTGCAGAAAAATGGGATCATCGTCTGCAGATCTCAGGAGTCGCTTGTACGAATAATAAAATTTGATCGCTATTCTTATGAATGTCTTTTAATCTGTTCAAATGAATAATTGATTTACTATCTTTGTGTTTTCATGGTGTCTTCTTTGTCTGAACTGAATAAAGTGTTTAGGACTTGGTTTGCAGAAAATAAAACCACAGCACCACCAACTGTTGGCAGATTGACAGTGCTGCAGGTTGGCAGAAACTTAAAATAAAGGAGTTCCAAATAAACCTTTGTACAATTTTAAATTAGTTTTACTTGCAGCTCTTCTTGTGCTAGCAGCCACAAAGGGCTGCAACCTTTTTAGCAAAATTTTTGTTTGTAATTTTTTTTTAAATAAACCTGTGTTTTTGCAAGTTTACAGAAAAAAGTTGCAAATTTAGTGAAAAATAGCTTTGTCTGATTTAAAATAATAAAAACGTGGCATGTCCTTGTAATGAACTAATTCTATGTATTTTTTGCATTTAAACCTAATTCACAACATTAGTTTGAGAATTAAAATGAACGACAAAAGTCATGCATGAATGGGATGGGTCTAAATTAATTTGCCTGCAGTGGCAAATAAGTTGTTGAAATTGTCTCCATAGTTTTTAAAAAATATATAGAGCATGTTGCGTTGCTATAAAACAGATTATAAATGTGATTTTGCGGTTTTCAACCAACTTTATTTCAAGAAACTGAAAATAATTTGTGCCAACATAAACTCAAGCGATACTCTCGTTTCTGCACTTGACGTCTCTGTTTTGTGCTGAAAATAAACATGAAATCAAATTTGTACTTGTTTTTATGACTCAGCATATGTAACGCTTTTTTATTTTTTTACCATAAACATTTATTTAACTGCTGTTCAAATTGTATTATTTCTGTGGGAGCAGGGTTATTTTTTGGGGGGAGAGGTTGCAGCGCCCTCGTGTGGTGATGGTGGCATGAACAGGTGTAATGATGTAAAATGACGGTGAGGCAGGTCGGCACCGGAAATCAGGGGTCAGGACTTCAAAGTAAAAACACAACAAACCCAGCAGCAGGTAAGATTTTATTTAAATGACTTTTTTAAACATAAGACCTGCAAAAATGAATGAATAAATAAATAAACAATATAAAATCCAAGTTTAGGCACGGTGCATGTTTTTTATTTATTTATTGAAAATTAAAAGCTACAAAACGTGTTTTTAACGTGTCTATCCAACCACAGCCAGGCTAAAATAAACAAGTTCATACATAATACTGTATGTCCGTCAGTAAAGTTTTGGGGAAATCAAAATCCAAAGCATGATTAACTCACACAAAAATGTGTCTGCTAAGTTTACACAAGACGACGGTGGGGTTAAAGGTCGTTATTGACAAGAATGGGCAAACAGTTCAGTTAAATAAGTTATTTTTTTAACTGTAAAGCACTTTGGTCGACTTCGGTTGTTTTTATGTGCTATATAAATAAAATTGACATTGACATTGACATTAAAAACATGTAAGAACATGAAAACGGCAGCTGTCTGTCGATAACTATAATTTTATGATCAGAATTGTAGACGTCACCAGAACCGCTCAAGGTTTCTTTGATGGGAAGGGTTTTAATAATAACAAATATGGTCCAACCTTGAAATCAACAAGGATTATCCTTGATCCATGAGCTGACTGGTTGTGAAGTTTGATATTTCCAGTTAGAGCTTGGACAAGACTGGAAAATCTCACATTTTTAGGAATGTCTCTGGGCCATGTTCAAAGGGGTGACCCTTTCTGATGCTTTTAATTTTGGGTTCTGACGCCAAACCCCAAAATTTCAGTAGTTTTATTGTGATGTTATCATTTACAGGCTGTTATTTACAAATACTGCAATGTGGAAGTCGGGGAATATACCGGTAACCTTGTGATGCGAGCTAACTTTATGGGGCTGTTGCCCCCCTGAGACCCCCTTGGTAACGCCCCTGCACAATTTAGATTTAGACTAAACAACGTTTAGTTCATGTTGATTAGGGGTGCAGGAAAAAAAAAAATCGATTTTTATTTTTTTGGGGGGGCGATTCAGAATCGATTCTAAAAGCCCCAAAATCGATTTTATTTTATTTATTTATTTTTTTACATTAAAACCCAAAAGATAAAGAAAATAAAACCATATCTCATAGTATATGAAAGAATACATAAAATGAAAGGTGGCAGAAAGAAGAAGAAATCTGACCCGAACCAGTGACCTCCAGGACCCGATAAGGATAAAGCGGGTAAAGATGATGGATAGATGGCTTTTGTTGAAAAGATTTACCAAACAAATCTTTTAAACAAAATCCATCCATACACATTTGAAACATGGATGAATGCAATATGATTTTGAAGTCTATTTTATTTTGAGTTAAATGTTTATGCAATACAGTAGGCTGAAATCTTTGTTTACGTTTGTATTTTGAATTATTTGTGATGGACTGGAGACATGTCCAGGGTGTCCCCTGCCTCTCGCACAGTGACTGCTGGATATAGGCACCAGTGACCTCCGGGACCCGATTAAAGCTGCTGCATTCTATTCATATACAGTACCGTATTTTCCGGAATATAGGTCGCTGCTTTTTATAATTTGTGCCTGCCCTGCAACCTATATTCAGGTGCGACCTATTTATGGCTTTTCATAAAATAAGCGTACAGTACTGTATTTGTAATCATTTATTAACAAAAATTAAACTGAGACACACTCTTACAATAATGTCAGCTAACAAATATTTTTTTAGGTGTTTATCCTGCTAAAATTATTCATTTATTAAAGAAAAGTTCAGCTCAGACACATATTTGCTATAATTTTTATCAAACAAATAATTGTTTTTAAGTGTTAATCTTCTTAAAAGCCTTGCTGTGCGCTCCTGTGGAAGAGACATTTGCAGCAGAGCTAAACACGGTCCACATTTTGACGTAGGTGCGACCTATATTCAGGTGCGACCTATATATGGATTTTTCCAATTATTTGGCAATAATTGGACAATGCGACCTATATTCCGGAAAATACGGTACCCATCTGCTCACAATTCAGGCTGCTGTATTTATACTGTATTATTTCACATTTTAAATAAATGTTTTATTTGTTTACATTATTGTTTAATCTTTTCATAATTTCAATTGAAAATTGTTTCAGAATCAAAAATCGATTCTGAATCGAAAATCAATCCTGGTATGAAAATCGTTTTAGAATCGAAAATCGATTTTTTATTGAATCGGTGCATCAAAAATCGGAACCAAATCGATTCTCCAGACACAGAGATTCGCACCCCTAATGTTGATTGTTTATTATGCAGTACTGTATATCACAAATTAATCCCCTCCCCTTCCGTTCAAACCGGCTTCAACTTTTATTCTGAAAGTCCAGAGCGGAAGTCATCTTTTAAGCACAATCAGTGCGCTCACTTGAGAACACCGGCTGCCACTTCCAGTCGCGTTGCTACCGAACAGAAAACATTTTTATTTTTAATCTGAGAAGATTGAGTCGGGTTGGAGCTGAAGATGTTGACGGACATGATTGTTGAGGAGGAGTTTGAGATCAAAGAGGAGGAACCGTGGTACGACAAGCAGGACCTGGAGCATGGTAAAATAAAATATCCTTCAATTACACAAATAACAACATTGTTCTTTTAATGCTGCTGTCAAACCGCAAGCAAATAGGAAAAATACTCATTATGCTGTTTAATATCACCATATTTTATGATAATTAAATGTGTGACCTTATAGGATTTTAATTTTTTTTTAAATAACATTTATTTATTTGTTTATTTATTTATTGTGCATTTAGTGTGGAAGGTAGTTTTGGGGGTATTTTCTTGAATAAAACTGGAACTGAGTGCAGAAAAAAGCAGGAGTCAGCAGGACTCCCAAATGCGGCAAAGCATAAATAAATAAATAAATGAAAGCTCTAATCTTTGTCTGTATTTTCTGCGTTTACCTTGTAGTTATGTGTGGAAAAAATATATTACATGCATTTTATTTTTAAAGAGGCTTCATGACACAAAGCTGTGTGGCTCTTTAAGAAGTGGTAATAATTTAGACCAAATAAATTAAATATACAGTAAATCCGTTTAACAACACACAAAACTGCTTGTAGAGTCTGTTTTCTTATTGTGTTGACTGTTTACTTGTTTTGGTTTAAATATTTGTTTATTTAGGCTTGGAAATTGACATTTTGTAATTTTGTAATTTTACAAGATTCGTGTTTATTTTATTTGAGGTGTTTATGTTTTCGTATAATTCTAACACTAAAACATTTTTTTTAGTATATACAGGTGGTCCCCGACTTACGAACGAGTTCCGTTCCTACACATCGTTCGTAACACGAAAATTCGTAAGTAATTAAGCATTATACAATGCTTAATGCACCAGATTTTTGGCCGTAAGTCGGAAAATGTATGCTAACGCTGCGCCGCACACCCGTTTTTCAACATGAGACTGAACAAGCGTACATACTGATTCATAAACATGCACAGAACTTTATTTACAAACGGTTAGCTAACACACTTTCATCTAAAAACACATACCAGGACTGTATTTACTGTACAACAGTACTGTTCATAAGCTCATTCGTAAAGTCGGAACGTCGTACGTAAGTCGAGGCCGTCTTAAGTCGGACTCGGGGACTACCTGTACTTAATAAATGTTTGTTGTGAGCTACCACTTCTGTGCTCACACTTGTTTTTGTCCTCTGGACATGTCCGCTCACTGTTTGTCCCACAGACCTGCAGCTGGCCGCAGAACTCGGGAAGTCTCTTCTGGAGAGGAACCGGGAGCTGGAGCAGGGCCTCCAGCAGATGCACGCCACCAACCAGGAGCAGCTGCAGGAGATCGAGGTGACGTTTCCATCCAACCAGGAGGATCTGCAACCCAAACAACCCCTGCTTCCTTCATGAAACAATCATTTAGTGATACATTTTCCAAAAAGGATGAGCCTCGGCTACTGCCCCATCAAATTTTAGCTCGATATGTGAAGAATTACCTGATCGAAGAATTACCTGATCTATCTATCTATCTATCCGTCTGTCTGTCTGTCTGTCTTTCCGTCTGTCTGTCTGTCTGTCCGTCCGTCCGTCTCTTATCTCTTGTCTGTCCGTCTCTTATCTCTTGTCTGTCTGTCTCTTATCTCTTGTCTGTCTGTCTCTTATCTCTTGTCTGTCTGTCTCTTATCTCTTGTCTGTCTGTCTCTTATCTCTTGTCTGTCTGTCTCTTATCTCTTGTCTGTCTGTCTCTTATCTCTTGTCTGTCTGTCTCTTGTCTGTCTGTCTCTTATCTCTTGTCTGTCTGTCTCTTATCTCTTGTCTGTCTGTCTCTTATCTCTTGTCTGTCTGTCTCTTATCTCTTGTCTGTCTGTCTCTTGTCTGTCTGTCTCTTGTCTGTCTGTCTCTTATCTCTTGTCTGTCTGTCTCTTATCTCTTGTCTGTCTGTCTCTTATCTCTTGTCTGTCTGTCTCTTATCTCTTGTCTGTCTGTCTCTTATCTCTCTATCTCTCTATCTCATGTCTCTTATCTCTCTATCTCTTATCTCTCTATCTCTCTATCTCATATCTCATATCTCTATCTCATATCTCATCTTTCTATCTATCTTCGTTTTTCGTCCATTTTCCCGATTCCGGGGTGGGACGTTGCTTCTTTGTCGCAAAGTGTTTGACGCCAGATTAGGCGGTCAGTTGCATCCAGTTCATTGAGGTTCAACGCTTTCAGATCTTGTTGAATCATTTGCGCCCAGGTCTTTTTCGGACGGCCTTTGGGACGGGTGCAGGTACTTCAAGGTTTGCAATAGCAAGTATAGCACTGTTTTCACTTCGTTTAACATGACCGAACCACCGCAAACGGTGTCGCCAGCATGCATCCTTAATCGCACATAAGCCAGCTCGACGCAGGATTTCAGTCGATTGGATGTGATCTTTAAGACTAATGCATTGCATCCATCAGAGCATTTTCATGTCGGTTCGGTGAAGTTGTTGTTCGAGTTTTGTTGTCATTGGCCATGTTTCTGCGCCATACAACAGCACGGGACGTATCACTGAGCCATAGAGTCTTGAACGTAGGAGTTGTGGGATGTCGCGCCGCATCAGTATAGAAGCGAGTAGATGCCATTTATTCCACACCACACGTATGTGTGCCCGAACGGCAGCTTCGGCTGTTCTAGTACAGTCCAGCACATCCCCTAGATATTGAAACGACTTGACTGTTTCGACGCCAACGGCTCCAATTGTATTGTTGCGTTGTACTTGTTGTCGTGGATTGATGCAAGTAGGACAAACGAAATTGGTCGCTTTCGACAATGGACCACTTATTTTTGAACGTTTGTGACACCACTGTTGGCACTGTTGACACATGATTGAATTGCTGCACACCAGCTTTGCAAACTGAACAGGGCCAACGACCAGTGGGTGTGGATTTGACGGATTCGCCAGTGTTCATCGCTTTTGTTTTGTCAATGTTGACTTTGAACCCATGGTCGACGAGTCAAGCGTTCCATTCTTCAAACATTTGCGCCGCGCTCTGTTCTGATGTGGCTGTTAGAACGATATTGTCTGCGTACATCAGATTCCAAATGTCGCCAGTGCGTATCGACTTCGTGATTTCTTCCATTACTGTGATAAATAACAGTGGGCTGAGTATCGAGCCTTGGTGAACGCCGACGCCAATGTCGAACGCATCCGTATTCCCAACCGTTGTGCTGATGAATGTCTTGGCATTTGTGTACGTTGCCATGACTAGACGAACAAGATATTCGGGAACGTTTTATCGACGTAGACTCCAGTTGATTGCTTCATGGGGAACTCGAAAATTACCTGAGCTATGACCATATTTGTGTTAGCTGAGTTCAGTAAGCTGTGGCAGCCATTTTAAAATGGGTTAACCCCAAAAAGAAAACAATTGTAGATGTTCACTTAATGATAAACTCCTGAAAGTTTGAATAAAATCCGTCCAGTGGTTTATGAGATATTTTGCCAAAAGGCAGATCAAAGCTCTTTTTTTCCCTCCTGTGGTATAAGATCAAAAAGTTTCAAGATGTTCTGTTTGCAATAGCTGATAAGATAAGTTGTTCTGATGTAAAACAGACTCATCAGAGACACATGGTGTGCCAACGTCATTACATTTCAGTTTAATGGCTGCTAGTTTTTATTAAAAAATAAAGCAGCATAGAGGCTTTATTTTATAAATGTCCTGTTTTGATTTATTTTACGGTTAATTTATTTATTTATTTCACTATTGTAAATTTATGATTGGCAGGAAAATCCCTAAAATTTTAAATTTTTAACAAGATTGCTCTGTTTTTTCCCCTGAAAATGAAAGTTTTGCATAATTTTTTTTCCTTGCTGATTCTCAGAATTATAAGTTGTAAGATTTTTAATAAACCCCATAGAATGACAACTAACTTTTACCTCAGCTTTAATATATAAAAGTTTATTTACTGTACAACAAAGTCATAAATTAATACAAATTTTACATTAAATCACAACATTATCTTGTACCTGTTAGTACAGGTTTCATATGCTCAAAATGTTTGATGAAATTATTATTTTTATAGCTTTTACTGTATTTGAAGCAACTCAGCAGCACTGATAGCAAGAGGGGCTAGTGATTCCCGCCCTTTTTGAGGCGGGAATCACCATAGCAACCACTTGACTAGTACAATGGATGGTTAATTCTTTTGTTTTCTTGCCTTTGTGCAGCTAACAAATCCATAAATTAATGAAAGCTTTGTTGACTTCATCCCTCCAGCACCTGTCGAAGCAGTTGGACCTCCTCAGGCAGGTGAACGACCAACACGCTAAAGTTTACGAGCAGCTCGACGTCACCGCCCGCGAGCTGGAGCAGAACAACCAGAGGCTGGTTCTGGACAACAGGACGGCTCAGCAGAAGATCCAGGGGTAGGATGAGCGACGGTCCGTCTATATAAAGTACTTCTTTCTGTCAGCTTTACGGGAATTTCCTTTTTTTCCCCGGGCAGGTTAACGGAAACGGTGGAGCTGCTGCAGACGCAGGTGGAGGAGCTGCAGCGTCAGGTGGACGAGCTGAAGCTGAGTCCACGCTCGCCTCCAGACAGAGAGAGATGGTCTCCTCGCAGCTCTCAGAGCGTGTCCTGCCTACAGGAAATACAACTAACGCTCAGGTGAGGATGAACGCCACCCTTCCACCAGCGTAAGGCTGTACGTAATATTTAAAGCTAACGGATGAGTCTCCTTTTTTTACAACTTGGCCTAGGTATCTGTTGGTAAAATTTTGACAGAAACTTATGGAGGACGGACTGTAACAAAATGAAATGAATCAAAACACAACAATAAAATGAATCATTTAATTATTAAATGCATCGTTAAATAATTAAATAAACTATTAAATTATTAAATACATCAATTAACTTATTTATTTCATGATATGTTTATTTGTTTCATGATTTATTCAATCATTTAATTCTGTCACGTTCCACCCTCGTGTGTCGCCATGAAATTATGTTAACTGTCAGACCCTGTACACACGTAGTATCAGTAAAACCGAATAGTTTATCATGCGGTTTGGCCTTTCATCCACATGTGAATTCCGGTTGATGTAACTAACGAATAATTAAAAAATTCCGACCAAAGTGGAGATTTGAGAATTCTCCGCTTTCGAGTTTGCGTGTGGACGTTCAGAACCGGAGATTTGCGTATTTCTGCGGCAGCTGGAGCGGCGCTGACGTCACATAATGCTTGAAAAAAAAGCGCTAAATTGTCAACATACCTGCTCTGACATGATTCCCAGTCGGACATGATTCCCAGTCGACATTTTCCTGCGTTTTATTAACTTTGTACTCCAACACGGTATTTAATAGTAGTTCAACCTCGCGGTCTTGTCCACACAAACGAACGAAAAAATAAATAATAATAACAGGAAGTTGTTGCTTTGAAGGGTTGTGACTGCACTACACTGCCACCTATGGGTTTGGCATATTCTTTACAACGCTCTGTGGTGAAAATAAACGGGCAAATGTAGACGAACATTTTAAATATCCGAACATGTATGTACGGAAATATTTTTTTTGTGCAGATATTCGTTTTTCAAACACCAGGCTACGTGTGTACAGGGCCTCAGTCTCACTCATCAAACTCAGTGGGCGGGACTAGGGCAGGACTACCGCAGAGCATGTGAAATCTTAAATTGTTAGATAATCCATAAGTGTTTCATGAGCATTACCTAGGCCTGTCACGATGACAAATAACAAATTTTGCTGGGCAATTAATTGTCTCAGAAATTATTGCAATAAACGATATTATTTGAAATTTGACAATAATTAATAATTATTGTTAAATTTAAGAAGAAATGTTTGTGTGTAGTAAAATTTTTTGACCACTAGATGTCAGTATAAGATGGTTTGAACCGAAGGATGGATAGTGAGGAAGCGAGCAGCGTGTCTCTTTAAGAAAAATGGGAGGGAGGCCCCTTGACGTGACATGTGCTGTCTCTGTGCCCGTTTTTTTGGTTCTCAAAATGGCGGATGCTCGGTACGGTTTAGCATAGCATTTTTCACACAAAGCTTTTAATTTAAAAAAATCAGTAAACAAGTTCTCAGCTTCTTTTTGCAGAGAAAAACAACTTTTTAGACGAAGGCACAAGTTTCAACCATGAATTTTGGAGCTTCGACAAGACAAGAGTTTTTTTTCCCCCGAGGTCGGCCTGTTAGCTTAGCTCATAGCTTAGCTTCTCAGCTTAGCTGCTTTTAACGATCCAAAAACGTGATTTTGGACGGTTAATACGGATTTTAAAGAGAAACGAGAAAGGGAGGCGTCAGTGAAGAGCACCGGAGTTGAGCCGTGTCGTCAGTAGAAAGAGAGAGATGAAGAAACGATAAAGCCGATAAATGAAAGTGAGTTCGATTATTTTCATTTATCAGGTGATTAATTGATTTATTGTTCATTGTGACAGACCTAGGTCATATATTATTTCTAACCTTGCGCACAGGCCGGGATTTGCGATCCACGCTGCTGCATCGGGCCATAGGTCCGACTCTTTGGAGCTTCTTTGTTTAAATGTGCCGCTTCTCGGAAAAGCGCGTCTTCTTTACATTCATGGTATGAAAAAGGATTTCAATCCAAATACACAAAACACAATTACCCCTTCCAAAAGTTTCGGAATTTATTTTCTAGCCTGCGGATCAATTGATTAACTGTGATTGATTTGTCTTCGCTTGCTGTTAGGAGCAGCCAATCAGGCATCAGGGTTAAGGTTAGTCCCGCCCACCCACTGAGTTTGACAAGTGAGACTGACATAATTTCATGGTGTCACTGGCAGGGTAGAAGGTGACAAATTTGAATAAATAAA
>JBBPBX010033230.1:0-22890 GCA_038048925.1 Garcialebias charrua | reverse complement strand
GTGCAAATGACAATAAAGACTCTCTGACTCTGACTCTGACTCTGACTCTAAAACTAACAGAAACATAAAAGACAAAACAGAGTATGTTGAAGCAGATTTCAAAGAGAAACATGAAGGAAATGTAGAAATCCTAATTTATTTCAGTGGAGAAATACTTGTATAGTTCCTATTTTAAAATAGTTGTATATTTTACAAAACACTGGTGGAATAAACAACTTGAAGAGAAATGTATTTTGTTGTGTTTATTATATGATACAACATGTCACAGGTTCTACAGAGTACAATATCTGAGAGGACGTTTTGGTGAAAGTAAAATGCAGAACAACGAGTATATTTCTACACGTTGGGTCCTGATTTGTGCACATTCAGACCCACTGTAACGAGGACAAGCAGGGCTACTTATCACACTCTGCAATTACTTACATAAACTAGTTTAAGTTCAAATGAATAGTAATTGTTTATTACGGATTGTCTTCTTTTTGGGCTAAACAATATTACTTGTGTGACTAAATGCGATATATATACAGTGACATGTGACGTTAATTATATTTGACCCATCAAAGAAATGCGGTCATTTATTCAAATAGATCAATAAAATAACATCAAAACATGTACACCTCATTGATTGATTTCAACTTCTTATAACGTAAACATCGACGGATGAAATTACGTGTAGTAAGTTCACAAATTGGCGAATACTTAAAGCTCCACTGACATCATCTTTTGACTTTTCAAAAAATGGCACAACATATATAAATATTAAGATTGACCCCTGACCGTTTTTGCTAAAATAATGTTAAATGAATGAAATTTCTCCCCCAAAACAGTTTAAAATTAGCGCCATTTTTTTAACACGATAAATAGGGATTTCGCCGTCGCAGGATGATGACGTCATTTAAAGTACTTTCCCTACTGCGCTGCTTGTAAACAATGGACGAGCTACAAACTCGATCCGTCCAATTTAGCCATTTAAAAGTTAATATTTTAGCGGATTGTCTGCAGAGAAGCCAAAGTTATTTCCAGTAAACAGCAGGTTATAATTTTTTTCAGCTCCTGCTGGTTTTTGGAGACTTTTCACTTCATGAGGTGAGCTCAGCTGCTGTGTGGAGTTACATGCATGTGGACGAGGCAGAAGTAATTCTACAACATGTACATCGTCTCCAGCCTCCACAGCACTGAAATGGTAATATATTAGTTAATGTTCCTAATAATTATTCAACATTAATTAATAGTTTAAAAAATTAGTCCCTTTTAAAATATCTGTTAAATATATTATTCTTTTATTTTGTTTGTGTTTTCAGGTTTCCAGGTCTCCAGTCCATCACCTGAGGCTCTTCATGTTGAACCACAACCCAGACTTTCACATCACAGCAGGTAAGATTGCATCAACGAAAAGAATACTACTCAACAATATTCTTTGATGTAAATCTGTTGATTTTCTGTGGTTCTGATGAGGGAAGTGACAAAGTGGATGCAGCATTCAGCCCATAATGGACCCAGATGTCCTCTGCATCCAGACCTACAACACCTGGACATCCAGGAGCGTGGACGAGCGAGGATTCACAGAAATGTCTTCACCTGAAGAGTGGACCGAGGTGGAGAACAAACCTTGATATTGTTAAACAACAGATGGAGACGTCTTCAGGATCTGTAGAACATCAGGACTGCTGCAGAAAGCTACGTTTGTGCATCAAGACATTAAAATATGCAGAAATACTACAACTGGCCAGAGCATTGAGATGAAAATGAATCAATGAATTTAATATTTTTTTCTGAGTGTTCAAATGAACATGTTGTTTGAAAAAAGAAAAAAGGATAACAATGAACCAAGTGTTTCTGTAGTTATGTGTAAATAAAGTTACGGTAGTACACTATATTATCTGTTAGTGTTGAGTTATTCTTTGTGAGAATATTTGTGTTATTCTTTGTGAGAATATTTGTGTATCTGTTTTATTTTCATTCGTGCATCTACAACTCACAGCTCATACTTTAGTAAAAACAAAATTGGTGAATGTTGAAAGAAACATTTTATTAAAATAAAACCATCCCATATTATCAAATAAATGAAAACCTCTGGGGAAACATTAATATGAACAGATTATCAAAATAAATTAAGTTTAACACATATTAGCAAGTGTTGTTTGACTTCATCAGCTCTGTAAAAATGACTCCAACACCTCCTCGTCCATCCTCCTGTCCAGGTGTTGTAGGTCTGGACGCAGGGGACATCGGTCTAGTTTCTCCTCATCCTGCTGCTTGTACTTCTTCAGACTCCACCACCTCCTCGTGCATGCTCATGGATGTCCAGGTGTTGTAGGTCTGGACGCAGGGGACATCTGGGTCCATTATGGGCTGAATGCTGCATCCACTTTGTCACTTCCCTCATCAGAACCACAGAAAATCAACAGATTTACATCAAAGAATATTGTTGAGTAGTATTCTTTTCGTTGATGCAATCTTACCTGCTGTGATGTGAAAGTCTGGGTTGTGGTTCAACAGGAAGAGCCTCAGGTGATGGACTGGAGACCTGGAAACCTGAAAACACAAACAAAATAAAAGAATAATATATTTAACAGATATTTTAAAAGGGACTAATTTTTTAAACTATTAATTAATGTTGAATAATTATTAGGAACATTAACTAATATATTACCATTTCAGTGCTGTGGAGGCTGGAGACGATGTACATGTTGTAGAATTACTTCTGCCTCGTCCACATGCATGTAACTCCACACAGCAGCTGAGCTCACCTCATGAAGTGAAAAGTCTCCAAAAACCAGCAGGAGCTGAAAAAAATTATAACCTGCTGTTTACTGGAAATAACTTTGGCTTCTCTGCAGACAATCCGCTAAAATATTAACTTTTAAATGGCTAAATTGGACGGATCGAGTTTGTAGCTCGTCCATTGTTTACAAGCAGCGCAGTAGGGAAAGTACTTTAAATGACGTCATCATCCTGCGACGGCGAAATCCCTATTTATCGTGTTAAAAAAATGGCGCTAATTTTAAACTGTTTTGGGGGAGAAATTTCATTCATTTAACATTATTTTAGCAAAAACGGTCAGGGGTCAATCTTAATATTTATATATGTTGTGCCATTTTTTGAAAAGTCAAAAGATGATGTCAGTGGAGCTTTAAGGAGACAACAGAACAAGTTATGAGATGGTGAAATAACTTATATCTGAAGGTGCTTTAGCTTGAATAGGCTCTTTGCATCTGCGGCGCTGACGTCACATCCGCCTGAGCGGATGCGGCTCGCTAACTTCCGCTTTGAGGAACTAGACAGCTAGAAAAGAGAAACTCGCGTTTCAGAAGCAAGTTAAACATTATCACGAACACTGCTGTGTCCCTAAGCATGCTGATGTAATGGTCTTTTAAATTTCCACGGACTTTTTCTTTCGGATTTTTTTTTTTTTTTCGGATTCTTTTCATTTTCCACGGAGGATCCTCCAGACAGAAAATTGCACGTCTGCGAGTTCACATTGAGCGTGCAATCCGAAGGGATTTCATATATACACATGTATGTGTATATACACATATATATTATGTGTATATACACATGTATGTGAATATAAACATATATTATGTGTACAGTATATGCACATATATGTGTATATACACACAATATATACGTGTATACATATATATTATGTGTATATATACAGATGTATGTGTATATACACATATATATTATGTTTATATACACATGTATATAAACATATATATTGTGTATATGCACATATGTGTATATACACAATATGTGTATACATATATATTATGTGTACAGTATATATACAGATGTAAGTGTATATATACATATATATTATGTGCATATACACGTGTATATACACATAATATATGTGTATACATATATTATGTGTATATATGCATAACATTGTTGATAGCGTGATATCAACAATTGATATCCCACTATCAATTGTTTGAAGTATTAATGAACTTACCCTGATGCATGCTCCAGGTAGAAAAATATTTAAAAAAAAAAAAGCTAAGTCTGGTCCTCTGGACATTCAAAAAACAAATACTGTAGACAGTTTTTTGAATGTCCAGAGGACCAGACTTAGCTTTTTTTACATATTTAATGAACTTTTTACAGTGGCTTGCCTGGTTAATTATCAAAATAAACCTCGTCAGTGCATGGGCTAAGGGAAAGAATTTCTGATGGACATTGTCCACACGAAATTAGTTCTCACAGAAGCATTTAAATGTATTTTTATTGTTATGAACTGATTGCATGTTATCAAATTTCATGAATAAATGTGAAGACAAATAAACATTTCTTGTTTTTCACATTTCACTTGCTTTTATGAAAAAACACGGGCAAGCTAAACAAACTAAATTACAGGCCAGAGCTGACCTTAGTGCAACTTGAAATTCATTTATTTTGTGTAAAACAAATCAGAACAAACAAATTCTTCAAATGATAAATTGTAATAAAACAAAGTGTCTTTTTTTTCTTTTGAATTTCATAGTATCTACAGCACACAACCTATTCAAAAACATAAAATAGAAGTGATCACAGTTCTGTCTGATTATTTTTTGATCTTCCATCCAGTCGCTGCCAGACACTCTCGGTTGGTGACAGATGATGTGTCCAAATCGCAGTATACCTCTGCCACTCGAAGCAGACAGGTCAGGAAGAGAGCCAGTCATTCCTCTGAAGAGGGTATCCGTATTCCTTTGAATAAAACATCACACAGATGTATTTAACTCGGGGCTAAAATATATGTATGGTAGCAAGACATGAAAATTATATATTGCCAGTATTATTTACCGTAATCCTCCTTTACACAGTCGACCCAGGCCACCATCTTGCCAACTGGACCTGGTTTTGCACCCTGTGAAATCCAGAACCAGCCACACAGGAACAACTGCACGTCACCATTACAACAGGAACGGAATCTCTTGAGGACTACCTGTTGACAGATCACATTACACATTTTGTTAAGGTTTTCTTTCAAACTGTTGGCATGAAATGGAGTGCCCTCCTTAAAACAGTGAAAAATACTATGATCAAATGGAACTCATGTTTACAGCACGGGAAGTCATTTACAGTCATCAACAAATTAGCATATGCTTTATGATGGGGCTGGTTTGTGAGATTGATCAGTATACCAATATTCTAATCTTAGATGTCGTGTTTTCACAGCTGCAAGCAAAATCATTAACAGAAATAAAGACTTGAAAACTTGAAAACCTCAGTCATTTTTATTACAAAAATTAATGAAATTAAAAAAAAATATTTAGTAAATTAAGCTATTGAAATTAATGAACTTTTGTGAATACTACATTTGTTGAATATGACTGTACATTAGGAGAGGTGCTCTCATCTTTTTAGGAATGTTTCACATCTAAAATAGTTTAGTAAATGAAACTTTATATACCAGCTTTCAAGATTACAAACTGCTTCACAATCAACATTAAAAGAAAACATGTGGAACTAGTCTTGCTTTTAATGTTATGATGAAAAAAATGTCCTGATAAAATGAGGAGGGGGCTGTAAACACTGTCCCATTTGAGCTCTTAACAAAATGCATGCAAAAAATAAATAAATAAAATAACACGGAACCCATGGAACATGTCCATATAATAAATTTGAACCAGAACAGTCAGCTGAACTCGAACTCTGACAAATTACCTGTGCTGCCCTACTTTTAAACTGAGGTTTGTCGTGTTTCTTTATGGATCTGAAGCTAAAAGAACCACAACCTGTCCTGTTACCTCGTCTCTGTTTGACACTATCAACAGCAAAAAAGCAATATATACTGAACACAAATAGAAATTATTAGGTTAAACATTGTCCGATTGAATAACTGAGAATGTTCAGGTACTTTATTGGTACATATTTATACCAAAATCACCGGTAAAAATGCCTGCTAGCATTAGCTAAAGCTAACGTTAGCCACACAATCGAAGCAAAGTAAAACTCACCTTCGTGTTTGTGGATGTAAGACGAGGCATACATCTTAAAGCCTTTCTCTAATTTAGTCGTTGGAGCTTTGGATGAGACTTACAAATGCGATTAACATCGTTAATAGTCAGCTTGGGCAAGCCCTGAAAACACGAACACCTCTAATAAAACGCCATATTCAATAGACCGGAAGTGAGTGAACCGCATTGACCGGAACACGGAAGTTGACGTGCAAAGAGCCTATTGCTGGCATAAAAGTTTAAGGTTTAAGAGAAAGGAGGAGGAAGGAAGATGGGAAGTTTAGGGATTTATCTTAAAATTGAGTTCCAACCAGAATGACACGTTCCCCGGGCAACGTCAGCTGGACGACAGGTACACTTCGGTAGAACAACACGACTCTTTTACCTTGGAAAGATGATTTGTCTCAACCCGGCAAGAAGTAGATATCCAGCCATGGACAGAACAGAGTTGAAACTCCAGTTCGTCTGAGCAGGCAACACGTTCACATTATTGTGCGTCCTATTAGGTCTGTGTCAATTGGACCGAAGTAATGGACAGTTCCGGTTGCTTTTCAAAATAAAATATTCCCCAGAAGGTATTTGATGGAGATGTTCAACATTTATCATCTAAAACTAATTACTCTGAACAATAATTCTTACCCAGCTCACTTTAATATAATGTTCTCTGTTCACATTCAAACAATTAATTTGAGATACAAACAGTGTTGGTCCTTGAGGAAGAACAGACAAACTTCTTTGTTTGTTCATGGTACAATGTTTTGATTAGATGTTCCTGCCTCATGCAGAACCCTGACTGCAGTTTATCTATCTGTATGTTGTCAGAGATTTGTGTAACTTGTCAACTCCTCCTCCTACTTGTATAAATGGTTTGTGATTGCTGCACAATTCGGATTTGTGCAAGAATGTGTTCATGAGACCAACCAAGTTTCAGAAGTACATTAAAAAGCCTAATCCCCTTTGCAAAGTTTCCATGATTCTGTCTAACTCATTTCTCTTGTTTATCTTGTGTGGTTTTTATTAAGGTAACAGGTGTCTAAACACCTAACATTATTGGTGCCGAAACTACCCGGGTGTTTCCTCATATCCGCTCCTGGTGAACGTCAAACAGGACACGCTGCACAGAAGCCCGTGCACGGCCTGCGACAAAGCCCGGGGGGGGGTTGCCTCACCTGGCCAGCGTATTAGGTCCTTTGAACCATCAGGGTCGGCTTGACGGAAATCCCTGCCTGACATTGCACGAATCAACAAGAAGTGAGTAACGAGAATTTTTTTTTTCTGATACATCGTAAAATACGTTTTGAACTGTTTCAATACTGGACCTTGACCTTGAAAATTTGGAGTGAGGCGTCTGTTTTTCAGAACTAATCGAATTTATGCGCACATCGTTAGTTGCAGAGCCAAGACCTTCTTGTGCTATTTTTAGTGAGACAGGTCACTTTAAGTCGAAACTAAAATAAGGCATTTTGTGAGGCTGACCTGCCAAGACCTTTATTGGGCATTGCGGTGAGGTCCAGCTAGACAGAAGAGAAAATAAGACATTTATCTGTTTAAGACGCATCGTTTTGTAATTGTTTAATTCTCTGACATTTCTAGTCCTTTTTAAGTGTGCGTTTTGGAAGCTTGAGTTTCTCTCTTGCCTTCTCTCCTCAATTTGTTTACTTTTTTTTTTGCCAAAAACAGAGTTCAGCCCACAAGGTCGCAGAAATTTGCATGGTCTATCTCTGCTGCTCAACATCTGTGACAGCCTGGTTGAAAAACAGGCCAAAGAGCCCTATGTGTCAAAGAGTTAAATTTGATTTATTGTGTGACTTGTGTGTATAATAAAATTGATTTATTGTGTGACTCTGTGCATTTGTATGAATGACACACATTTGTGGTTTGTTTTTGAAAACTTCTATTTAGAAATTAGGTATAAGTGATTCTCATTGGATCTAAACATTTCCAGATTGATATTCATTTGCACACATATATTACTAAGTACACAAAAGTTTGTCATACCTAGCAATAATGGGGAATTATAGGAGCCAATCAACTGAAGGCACAAGTACCAAAGATGCCAAATACATGAGTCAAAAACATCCGGACTCAGTCAAATATTTAGAGAAATTGATGAAAAAAACATCAAGTTAGTCCCATTCTTAAAGTGGAACGCTGGAAAATGCTTGTTTCATTACTACAGGACAAAATTACCCAGTCTAAAGGGAAAAGAAAGATAAATTAGAACGTTAGTTGGCAGTAATAAAATTATGGCTGAATGAATCGCTGATAAGGCGAGAACAGGTCGAGAAATCAAGGACGGCTCAGCTAAAAAAACAACGCCAAACATCTGATACGCTTTTTATCAGACAAGAAGATAACGAACCGACTATCTCTGCTCGTCATCCGACTCAAAACCCTGAAGGAGACAATGCAGCTGCGTGTGTTGCATCTCCTCCAAAAATAGAACAAATATCCACAGATTTACCTGAAGTAAAACCTGAACCCGATACCAAACCAATTCTCAGCCCTCCTGCCAATCATACTTAAAGCCACACCGCCGTTAGCAAATCAAGTGACGTAAAACCAACAATGTCTAGCCTAACCACTGATTCATACCCCATGATTCAGGTGCCAAACCCAAACCCAGCACCAGACGGTGCTCAGTTTGTGTTTGTTTTTAGACCATGGACGCTGGAAGAAGCCATAAGGGCAGTTGAAGGCATCATAAATGTAGCAGAAGACCCAGAATTATGGATAACAGATATGCAAGGAATCATACATTCCTATCATCTAAATGGTCACGAGGCGGGGGAAGCGGCCCAATCTGCTTTGGGAAAGCACTGGGCCAGGGTGCGAGGTGATTATACAGGTAGAGATAATGAAAACACTCCGTTCCCTTATCCACAAACAGACCAACAATTAACAGGTGGCTATTTAGCACAGTGGTCGGCTCTTTGTGCACGTGTGAGAGAGACCTTTAAAAGGCATGCTGATTATGCAGCTCTCTCAGTCGTAGAACAGAAACCTGATGAGGAGGTGACTGACTTTAAAATCAGATATGAGAAGGAATTCAAAGTTCACTGCGGTATTATTCCAGCCGACAATGACGACTCAGCTTTTCAACAGCAGCTGAAAAATGGCCTGTTACAATCTTTTCGTCCTGAGATTGTTAACTGGGTGAGAAAACATCTGATAGAGGTTGACACATGCTCCATGATGGTCCTGATACAGTGGTCACGTCACACAGAAAAAATAAAAAACAGAAAATCAGGAAATAACACTGATAACAAGACGAATGTGTTCCTTAGTGATGACTCAGATGTATTTTACAACGGCCCTTCGAGAAGAAATAACAGCCGGGGTCATATGAAGCCAAGACAGAATGGTTTCAACAGATTCAGACAACAAGCTGACCCTCCACAACAACATAACAGGTTTAGACCACAGCTACATCCAGATAGCTACTATTCGTGTGGCGAAATGGGGCATTTCTCACGTGACTGTTACAAATTCTCCCAACAAGGGAGAGGAGGGGGCGTTCACAGAGGGCAGTTTTCAGCTGTTCCTAGCCACTCTCAAAACAGAGGATTTCATGCATGACTAGATGATAGTGCAGCCAGCTCTGACTCTTTTCAAGGATAAGAGTTGGTAAACATATGCTTAGCATGGAACTTATTAAGCTCACTGAAGGAGAAGCCGTATGTTACGCTCCGGGTTAACACGATCCCTGTTGATTTTTTTGTGCGATACATGTGCGTGCAAAACTGTTTTAAAAACCAGCTTTCCTGGTCTGAAACATCACAAAATTCCATCTGGGTAAAATCAGCAGATGGTATGACAAATAGACAAAATATTTCAAAGCTAGTACAATTCACAGATGAAGAATCTGGCTGCTCCTCAGCAAACGTTGTGATATCACCGGACTGTCCAATTAACCTCCTTGGTAGACATGTTGACAAAACTTGCCATTGTTGTCATTCCTCTCCATGAACTGCAAGGTTAAATAAAGCACAGGTTTATGCAAATCAAAGCCTAATCGACGTTTTCTGCTCATATGATCTGGGTTCAATTGATAACCTAGCAGCTGCTTCTACATTAATGTAAGAGACAGGAAATGTGATAACAATCTTAGAAGATCAAATGCCTTTAAGACAGCTACACGTGACAATGAACATTCTAAAACAAGACGACACTGAATACATAAATGCTTTTCTGGCAGAAAAGCCGGTCACCATGGTTGTTGTAGAATTGTATACGGACAAATACTCTCTCGCCGGTGCGACAGTTCTTTTGCCTGAAAAACAAAAACATTTTTACACACTGGAAGCAACCCCACATATTTCATTGTTTAAACCAAATGATATGCAATGGAGGGATGTGGGTTTGCAAATTAGAACAGCAGCTGCTTCCACAGACTTCTCCCCCCCCCCATAAGATGAATGGTCTTACAGTGCGTCGTGCAAAATGTGGAAGAAACAGCTTTGTTTGGTTCTGATGTATGAACCCAGAGTACATGCTCTCTCTTTATGACAATCAGACATGGTGCTCCTCTCAGAATGTGATGAGGCAGACCTGAGACATTTACCTAAAACATTGTGGTCTTCAGGACCTTCAGATGTTAGTTTATGAAATTCCATACCTCCAGTACAAATAAAGCCGAAATCAGATTGGCGACCAGTGGTCAAACAATATCCACTGAAGCCGGAGGCCGTAAAAGCCATTACACCAGTCATTTCTGATTTATTGAAAGCAGGTGTCATTAAAAAGTGTCCTGATTCTGCCTGCAATACTCCCATTTTTCCAGTTCAAAAGGCCAACAGGGAGGACTGGAGACTTGTCTAGGATCTGAGGGTTATGAACGAGGCTATGCAAACGATCGCCCCAAACGTTCCAGACCCCCACACTTTGCTGAACTATTTAAATCCAAACAACAAATATTTTACTGTGATTGATCTCAGTAACGCATTCTTCAGCGTACCCATTCACACTGACTCACAGTTTTGGTTCACGTTTACTTTTGAAAAAACAAAATATACGTTTACACGGCTTCCGCAAGGATTCACCGACAGTCCAACAATATTTACACAAGCAATCATGTCATGCTTGTCTAGTCTTGTGTTGAGTGAAGGTAGTCAGTTGTTAATTTACGTGGATGACCTTTTAATTGGATCACCAACAGAAGAAGCATGCAGACGAGACTCAATCACGTTGCTGCAACATTTAGCACAAACAGGTAAAAAAGTGAGCAGATCTAAGATACAGTGGGTACAGACTGAAATTAGTTATTTGGGACATACACTATCAGCTGCTGGAAAACAAATACAGCAAAAAAGAAAACAAGCCATTGCTGACGCACCGAGACCTGAAACAAAGAAACAAATGATGAGTTTTATGGGTCTCAGTAATTTTTGCAGATATTACATTCCACATTACACCGAGCTATCACAACCTTTGCTCGGTCTGATCTATGACACCCCTATGACCTTGACAGACAAAATCACTTGGACTGAGCCCACAAAGCAAGCCTTCTAAACCTTGAAGCAGAAACTCATTCAAACAACTTCTTTGATTCTGCTTGACTATTCAAAGCGTTTTACACTGACTGTTGATTGTAGAAACGGCTTTATGACATCAGTTCTTCTGCAAAGGCATGGGGACAAACTGAAACCTCTTGGTTTTTACTCAAAGAAATTAGACCTTGTGGCTTAACCTTGCCACAGTGTGTTCAAGCAGTTTGTGCCACTGCGATGGCGGTGTAGGTTTCAGCTGACATAATCCTATTTCATGAGACTGACCTCTTGGTCCCACATGCCGTGTACGTGTTGTTGCTGCAAAGCAAAATTAACATCTTGTCCCCAGCTCGTCACCTGAGTTACACTGCTCTTTTATTATCACAAAGCCACATAAACATCAAATGTTGTAATGTCTTAAACCCAGCAACATTTCTTCCTCTCCCAGATGACGGAACACCTCACAACTGTTTAGAAATCACAGAACAGGTTCATTTGCCAAAACCTGATTTATTTGACAAATCCCTGACTGACGGTTTAGTTTGGTTTGTGGATGGATCATGTTTCAGGACTGATACTGGATAGACTCAGGCTGGTTATGCAATCATTCAGTTCCCTGACGTTATCATTGAAGCAAAGCATCTGTCCCACCATCACTCAATGCAGGCTGCAGAAATAATTACACTCGCACGCGCGTGCCAGCTGGCAGAAAAACAAAATGTTACTGTTTACACGGATAGTCAGTATGCTTTCTCTACTCTGTTTTACTTCGCCAAGCAATGGGAAAATTGTGGTATGCTGACATCTGCTGGAAAACCTGTGACACATGCAAAACTTTTGACAGAACTTTTAAATTTCATCCACAAACCAAACATTTCTGTTTGCAAATGCATTGCTCATACCAGAAACACAGATTTTGTTTCAAATGGTAACAGATTTGCTGATTTCGCAGCTAAAGAAGCTGCAAAGGGCATTTATGGCTCATGTTTTTGGATGAGCTCACTGAATGATGATATGATTAACAAAACAGTTCTTTTAGACATGCAGAAAGCTGTACCAAAAAAAGGAAAAGCAGATGTGGGAGGCTCGAAACGCACAGCAAAATCATGATGAAAACGGTTTATTTCATATAAATAATAAACCAGTTCTACCAAAATCTCTGTTTAAAGCTGCAGCAATTGTGGCTTATGGACTGTCACATATTTCAAGTGCTGGGATGATTGACATGATTCAGAGACATTTTACCACTTTTGGCCTTGGCTCATTTTTAAAAGGTTTTTGTAAGGCTTGTCCTGTCTGCATCAGACATAATCCACAGGGTAATTTGAGGCCCAAAAGGGGCTCTTTTCAGACACCTAATTATCCATTTCAAAAAATGTACATGGGCTTTATTGAACTAACACCAAGTGGTCAATACAAATACTGTCTTGTAATGATCGATGCTTTTTCAAAGTGGGTTGACATAACCCCATGTAAACATGTAGACACTCTCTCAGTTGCTAAAGCCATTTGTAAGGACATTATTCCTGTACATGGGATCCCTGAAACCATATACAGTGATAATGGACCTCATTTTGTCAATCAGGTCATACGTGACATGGCTAAACACCTAGGCTTGACTTTAAAAAATCACTGTTCCTATCACCCCCAAAGCGCAAGGCTAGTTGAACAAACAAATGGTACCATCAAATCCAGGTTAAGAAAAACCATGGATACCACAAAATGTCCATGGCCAGAGTGCCTAGACATTGTGAAATTATATATGAGAATCACTTCAACATCTAATGGTCTGACCCCTTTTGAGATAATTCACGGCAGGCCATACAGAATGCCTCTTTTCTCACCAGACCTGCAAAAAGCAGATGAAAAACAGACTTTAGCAGATTACATGATAAAGACACTTAAAGAAAAGGAAGTGTCAAAGACAAACTTACTGCCTTTTGGTCATCTGTTTCCACAGGAAGAAGCGACAGCAGTGGCACCGGGTGACTGGGTCTTCATCCGCGTTGTCAAATGGAATTCTTGGGCGAGTCCGCGTTGGGAAGGACTCTACCAAGTGCTGTTGAATAGATAGATAGATAGAGATTTATTTGTCCCCTTAGGGAAATTAATTTGCAACATTTGTCAGTAGGCATTGACATAAAGGACATACTTATACATACATACATGACATCATCATCCATCATTACAGCAAAGATGTTTCAGCTCAGTAAATCATGATACCTTAGTATTATTTATACATATATATAATACACCGACTGCTGTCAAAATCACGGAAAGATCTTCCTGGATCCATCTCAGTCACTGCAAGCTGCATAAGGTACTGGACACTTAGGTCACTGGAGCAATGGTAAAAGGCTGGTTTACAAAGGGGACACTGACAATCTAGAGCACGTCATCTCAAACCCAGTGAAGAAACCAACAAACCCTGCTTCATTAGGATTATTTTGAGTTCAGTACTTCTGTAAGCCAAGCAACAATGGGGGCTCCACATGCCAGGTGGACTCTCTACTGCATTGTGACTGCAGCATGTCGCATAACCAATGGTGACCTCAACAATCTGCTGAAAGCTGATTCAGAACACCCCCATGACTACAGCACCAACCTGTGGTGGCAACTAATGAACAAAACAGCCTATGAAGGTGAAGCTACTAACTGTTATGTCTGTGCCCATCTGCCTTATGCCACCCAAAACTCAGGTCTCCGACCAGCAGCCATGTCCACAGCTCAACAAGCGTGTCTGTATGGTCTGAGCACCCACATAGGAACAGGTAGTTGGGCAAAGTGAGACTACTCAGTGCCACTGTCCAACAAGGTAAAGAACACCCACACAGACCTAGACAGACAATTGGCCATGGTATCTATGGGATACGACTTTGCTTAAAACTGTAGTATCACCTCAGACGTGATGTCCCTACCCCAGATGTCGATAAAACTACCTGAACTGATCACGGTGTCCCATTTGTCAGTTGGAGCTCTGGGATACTGTGTTTACAACAACGGAACCACTCCAGTGGGCCTGGTACCCTGGAACTTATGTGAAAAAGTGTATTCCTTCTGTGACATAAGACAAAAGAATGCACCGAACTACATCCATTGCGTTTTCTGCAAAGTAGGACTACCATATGCAAAGGCCAACTGTTCAAAGTCAGAATATGTCACAGACTGCACACACCTCCTTGAACAAAGAACCTTCAATGTCAGCATGCAAATGAGAGGACGCCAGAAGATCACCCTCTGCAGCTTATCAGTACCAGGTGACAAAGGCTCTCATGTATTAACTGACTGGTATTTCTTGTGTGGTCGCAGAGCCTATACTGCATTACCACCTGATTGGAGGGCCTTTGTGCTTTGGTCCCCCTGTCCAACCCAATGTTTGTTCTGAAGAAGGCGCTGATACCCTCAGCCCACCGGACAAGATGGTCCCCAATGCCTGAGGTAAAGAGATGGGGAGGGCTTACCATCACCACCGGCGTTCCATGGGAATTTAGGATCTGGAATGGAGGAGAGAAATTCTTCCAAGGACTCTTCCCATCTGTGGATGTCGGTGAGGTACGAGCTCACGTTGAAATCAACAGGTATGCCCTCCTCCGTCTCATCAACGACGCCTATCATTTGGCAAATGGGACCCTGAACGAACTGAACGAACTGAAACAGATGATCTTGCAGAATCGTGTTGTCCTTGACTTATTGACAATGTCACAAGGTGGCATATGTAAAATCATTGGAGAAACATGCTGCACCTACATCCCAGATGAAACAGGAACAGGAGGAGACATCCATGATGGTTTGAATGATCTGAGTGATCTAAAAAATAAGCTAAAGGTGGGACAAGAGGAGTAGACCCCTTAGACCTTTGGTCATGGTTCATCTCTGGACCATGGTGGCATCTCCTTTTGAAGATCTGCACCCCACTTCTAGCGGTGCTGTTCCTGTTCTGCATCCTCATCTCCTGTGTTATACCAGTTTTAAAGAAAATGATGATGAAAGCTTTCACAGGTGTTCTGATCAGCTTGCACCAAACTCGTCTGGAACAAAATAATAATAATAATAATAATAATGAATTCAATTTATACCGCACTTTTCATTAATAAAAATCTCAAAGTGCTACAACAAATAAAACAAGCGATAAAATCAAGTAAAATCAATAATAATATCAACTAAGATTAAAGACAGAATCATGTGGAGGCAGAATAGGCCTGCTTCAAAATAAGGAAATAAATAAAACAAGTAATAAAATCAAGTAAAATCAATAATAAAATGAAGAAGATTCCATTCCACTGAAGGGTGTGTGTTAATTAGCCAAAAAGAAAATACAGAGTGATTCTGAGTGTTGAAGGTATTTCACAAATGTCTGGTACTAAGATAATGTTAGCTTTTCTAGGCTACATTTTAAAATCAAAGTTATTTCAAGCCAAACTTTTAATCATTTTATTTGCTTATTTTACATTTATTCTGTTTTGTTTTAATCAGCCAATGAAGAGTACAGAAATTTGAACTGAAATATTGTATTCATTTTATTTTATTTTTATGTGTGTGTCCATAAAGGACCTATTTATTTGCTGTGATTAAAAAAAAGTTTCCCACATCTTTAACAAACATTATTTTTCATTTATTGTTGCTTTTCCCACATCTTTGAAAGTGTATTAGTTTTTTATTGGTTTAACACAAATCAAATAGATTAGTTATTTTAATTTGTTTAACACAAATTAAATAGATTATTTCCCTTTTTTATTTGTTTAACACTATTTAAATAGATTAGTTCTTTTTAATATGTCTCTATTAAAACTTTTATTTCTTTAGAAAAACTTTTAGTTTTTGTGATTAAATAGATGGATCCCTGCTGAAATATATTTTTATTCTTAAAACTTTGAAATAAGCCATGAAATAAGACCAAATTTATGACGGTAATACACCGGAAGGTTGTAAGCTGCCGTTAAACCTCACGGAAGAAGAAGAAGACCATATTCACTACAGAGTTCTCCTCAAAACTTTATTTCTCTCAAACATTGAAATGAGTCAAAAAGGCGTTCAATTCAGGATCAACTGGACTTTATTTGTAACAGAAAACGTTTCGACTTCTGTCCAGAAGTCTTTTTCAATTCTGAATGGAAGCTGTGAGAACGAGAAGTTTTATACAGGCTTACAAGTCAATAACACATACATGTAAATTGACAGATCACACCTTAACAGTAGGGAGTCCCTTGAAGTCTCTGACAGAAAACACAACTAATCACAGCTGAGGTAACACATACATGTAAATTGACCGAACACACCTTAACAGTAGGGAGTTCCCTTGAAGTCTCTGACAGAAAACACAACAACTGTATGTAAATTGACAAACAACACCTCACAGCCCAACAACAGAGGCTTCTCAACAAACTTTGTTAGTCTAATTCACAGACAAGACACCTCTGCTCCCATCCGGTGTAAGACCTTTGTGAATCAGCCCCAAAACTGAGTTGTAAGTTTTGGAAAGTTGAAATCTCAGACCTCCTCCTCTGTTAAGAGAAGGTTTTTCTCTCTTAACATACAAAGCTTCCTTAACACCCCTCTCAAACCATCTGTGTTCTCGGTCCAAAATTTGCACATTTTCATCCTCAAATGAGTGTCCCTTGTCCGTGAGGTGAAGGTGAACAGCTGAGTTTTGTCCAGAGGTGGTGGCTCTCCTGTGTTGGGACATTCGTTTGTGAAGAGGCTGCTTCGTTTCTCCAATGTAACGGTCTGAGCAGACCTCGCTGCACTGGACTGCATACACCACACCACTCTGTTTGTGTGTGGGGGTTCTGTCCTTCGGGTGGACCAGCCTCTGTCTGAGAGTTCTGCTGGGTTTGAAATGTACTGGGATGTTGTGTTTGTTGAAAATCCTTCTGAAATTCTCTGAGACTCCAGCAACATAAGGAATGACAATGTTTTTCCGTCTGTTAGCATTTTTCTGTTGATTATTGTGTTTAGCAGATTTTCTCGCTGACTTGACAAAAGCCCAGTTGGGATATCCACATGTTTGCAGCGATTTGTTGATGTGTTTCTGTTCCTTTTCCTTCCCTTCTGTCCTTGTGGGGATGTGTTCTGCCCGATGCTGTAAGGTTCTGATAACAGAAAGTTTGTGCTCCAGTGGATGGTGAGAGTCAAACAGAAGATACTGGTCTGTGTGGGTTGGTTTTCTGTAAACTTCAATGTTGAGACTGTCCTCTCCCTCCATATGCACCAAACAGTCCAAAAAAGGCAGCTTGTTATCGTTAGCATCCTCTCTGGTGAACTTGATGTTGTTATCAACTGAGTTAATGTGTCTGGTGAAAGCTTCCACCTCCCTGGCTTGGATTTTGACCCAGGTGTCATCCACATAACGGAACCAATGGCTTGGAGTTGTCCCCTCATAGGAGTTAAGGGCTCTCTGTTCCACTTCCTCCATGTAGAGGTTTGCAACAATGGGTGACACTGGAGATCCCATGGCACAGCCGTGCTTCTGTCTATAAAAACTGTCATTGAACTTGAAATAAGTGGTGGAGAGGCAGAGATCCAGCAAGGTGCAGATGTGGTCTGGGGTTAAGTTGGTCCTTTTGTCCAAATCCTTGTCCTGTAGAAGTCGTTTTTTGACGGTTTCTACTGCTTCAGAAATGGGTATGCATGTGAACAGAGAAGTCACATCATACGATACAAGAGTTTCTCCCGGGGTTAGCTTCAAATGTTGAACTTTGTTGGAAAAATCAATGGAGTTCTTTATATGATGAGGTGTGTTTCCAACCAGAGGAGCTAAAATACCAGCCAGATGTTTAGCAACATTGTATGTCACTGAGTTCATGCTGCTCACGATGGGTCTGAGAGGTGTATCTTCTTTGTGTATTTTTGGAAGTCCGTACAGACAGGGAGTGGCCTCACCCGGGTATAATCTGTAATACAATGATCGATTGATTGTTTTCTCCTTTTCAAGTTTTTGCAGATAATCAGTGACTTTCTTTTTAAAGGTGTTAGTTGGATCCCTCTTCAGGTGCTCATAGGTGTTCCTGTCACTCAGTAGTGTGGTTATTTTCTCCTGGTAATCAGATGTGTTGAGTATTACTGTGCATCTTCCTTTGTCCGCTGGTAAAATGGTGATGTTTTGGTCTTGGCTGAGTGATGTTATGGCTCTCCTTTCCTGCGGTGTAAGATTTGAGGGAGGCAGTTTGGCACTGGAGAGGGTAGCTGATATTTTCATCCGAAGTTGTTCAGCCTCTGTTTCTGTCAAGTTGTTGTTCCTAATCGCAGATTCAGTGGCTGTGATTAGTTCCACAACAGGTATTTCTTGTGGGGAGATGGCAAAATTTAGTCCTTTTGCCAGCACATTTTTCTCAGGTTGTGTCAAGGTCCTGTTAGACAAATTTCTAACCCACAGTTCCTGAGTATTTGTGCTGGTGCCAAACTCTTTAACTTGACTGATGACTTGTGATGAGAAAACCGCTCTCTGTTGTAATTTTAGAAACTTACTTTTTTGACGTTCCTTGCTTTTTTGATGTTGTGATAGCTGAGCCTTTTCAACAAAGCAAGACACTTCTTCCAACAGAGGTGGTGGTAAAAGAGTAGAGAGCTTTTGGAGGCTCTGATCCATTTTGAGTGAGAGAGCTTCAATGGTGAAATTGATCTGTCTTATTCTCTCATTGAGAAGCTGGTTTTGAGCTTTAAGGAGGATTCCTTCAGCTCTTTGTCCTTTAATTGTCGAGTTGAGTTTTAAACTGCTGGGGATGAGTTTTTCTTGTCTGCATCTCAGACTGAAACGGAGATGGTTCCTGTAGTCTGCCAACTTCCTTGACATCTTCTCGAACTCCCGCACAGCTCTTAGGGTATCCTTCCCAAAATGAAAAGCAATATGCTGGTGAAGATTCTCAGTCATCCAGGACATGATAAATCAAAAAGGCGTTCAATTCGGATCAACTGGACTTTATTTGTATTTCTGTCCAGAAGTCTTTTTCAATTCTGAATGGAAGCTGTGAGAACGAGAAGTTTTATACAGGCTTACAAGTCAATAACACATACATGTAAATTGACAGATCACACCTTAACAGTAGGGAGTCCCTTGAAGTCTCTGACAGAAAACACAACTAATCACAGCTGAGGTAACACATACATGTAAATTGACCGAACACACCTTAACAGTAGGGAGTTCCCTTGAAGTCTCTGACAGAAAACACAACAACTGTATGTAAATTGACAAACAACACCTCACAGCCCAACAACAGAGGCTTCTCAACAAACTTTGTTAGTCTAATTCACAGACAAGACACCTCTGCTCCCATCCGGTGTAAGACCTTTGTGAATCAGCCCCAAAACTGAGTTGTAAGTTTTGGAAAGTTGAAATCTCAGACCTCCTCCTCTGTTAAGAGAAGGTTTTTCTCTCTTAACATACAAAGCTTCCTTAACACCCCTCTCAAACCATCTGTGTTCTCGGTCCAAAATTTGCACATTTTCATCCTCAAATGAGTGTCCCTTGTCCGTGAGGTGAAGGTGAACAGCTGAGTTTTGTCCAGAGGTGGTGGCTCTCCTGTGTTGGGACATTCGTTTGTGAAGAGGCTGCTTCGTTTCTCCAATGTAACGGTCTGAGCAGACCTCGCTGCACTGGACTGCATACACCACACCACTCTGTTTGTGTGTGGGGGTTCTGTCCTTCGGGTGGACCAGCCTCTGTCTGAGAGTTCTGCTGGGTTTGAAATGTACTGGGATGTTGTGTTTGTTGAAAATCCTTCTGAAATTCTCTGAGACTCCAGCAACATAAGGAATGACAATGTTTTTCCGTCTGTTAGCATTTTTCTGTTGATTATTGTGTTTAGCAGATTTTCTCGCTGACTTGACAAAAGCCCAGTTGGGATATCCACATGTTTGCAGCGATTTGTTGATGTGTTTCTGTTCCTTTTCCTTCCCTTCTGTCCTTGTGGGGATGTGTTCTGCCCGATGCTGTAAGGTTCTGATAACAGAAAGTTTGTGCTCCAGTGGATGGTGAGAGTCAAACAGAAGATACTGGTCTGTGTGGGTTGGTTTTCTGTAAACTTCAATGTTGAGACTGTCCTCTCCCTCCATATGCACCAAACAGTCCAAAAAAGGCAGCTTGTTATCGTTAGCATCCTCTCTGGTGAACTTGATGTTGTTATCAACTGAGTTAATGTGTCTGGTGAACGCTTCCACCTCCCTGGCTTGGATTTTGACCCAGGTGTCATCCACATAACGGAACCAATGGCTTGGAGTTGTCCCCTCATAGGAGTTAAGGGCTCTCTGTTCCACTTCCTCCATGTAGAGGTTTGCAACAATGGGTGACACTGGAGATCCCATGGCACAGCCGTGCTTCTGTCTATAAAAACTGTCATTGAACTTGAAATAAGTGGTGGAGAGGCAGAGATCCAGCAAGGTGCAGATGTGGTCTGGGGTTAAGTTGGTCCTTTTGTCCAAATCCTTGTCCTGTAGAAGTCGTTTTTTGACGGTTTCTACTGCTTCAGAAATGGGTATGCATGTGAACAGAGAAGTCACATCATACGATACAAGAGTTTCTCCCGGGGTTAGCTTCAAATGTTGAACTTTGTTGGAAAAATCAATGGAGTTCTTTATATGATGAGGTGTGTTTCCAACCAGAGGAGCTAAAATACCAGCCAGATGTTTAGCAACATTGTATGTCACTGAGTTCATGCTGCTCACGATGGGTCTGAGAGGTGTATCTTCTTTGTGTATTTTTGGAAGTCCGTACAGACAGGGAGTGGCCTCACCCGGGTATAATCTGTAATACAATGATCGATTGATTGTTTTCTCCTTTTCAAGTTTTTGCAGATAATCAGTGACTTTCTTTTTAAAGGTGTTAGTTGGATCCCTCTTCAGGTGCTCATAGGTGTTCCTGTCACTCAGTAGTGTGGTTATTTTCTCCTGGTAATCAGATGTGTTGAGTATTACTGTGCATCTTCCTTTGTCCGCTGGTAAAATGGTGATGTTTTGGTCTTGGCTGAGTGATGTTATGGCTCTCCTTTCCTGCGGTGTAAGATTTGAGGGAGGCAGTTTGGCACTGGAGAGGGTAGCTGATATTTTCATCCGAAGTTGTTCAGCCTCTGTTTCTGTCAAGTTGTTGTTCCTAATCGCAGATTCAGTGGCTGTGATTAGTTCCACAACAGGTATTTCTTGTGGGGAGATGGCAAAATTTAGTCCTTTTGCCAGCACATTTTTCTCAGGTTGTGACAAGGTCCTGTTAGACAAATTTCTAACCCACAGTTCCTGAGTTTTTGTGCTGGTGCCAAACTCTTTAACTTGACTGATGACTTGTGATGAGAAAACCGCTCTTTGTTGTAATTTTAGAAACTTACTTTTTTGACGTTCCTTGCTTTTTTGATGTTGTGATAGCTGAGCCTTTTCAACAAAGCAAGACACTTCTTCCAACAGAGGTGGTGGTAAAAGAGTAGAGAGCTTTTGGAGGCTCTGATCCATTTTGAGTGAGAGAGCTTCAATGGTGAAATTGATCTGTCTTATTCTCTCATTGAGAAGCTGGTTTTGAGCTTTAAGGAGGATTCCTTCAGCTCTTTGTCCTTTAATTGTCGAGTTGAGTTTTAAACTGCTGGGGATGAGTTTTTCTTGTCTGCATCTCAGACTGAAACGGAGATGGTTCCTGTAGTCTGCCAACTTCCTTGACATCTTCTCGAACTCCCGCACAGCTCTTAGGGTATCCTTCCCAAAATGAAAAGCAATATGCTGGTGAAGATTCTCAGTCATCCAGGACATGATAAATCAAAAAGGCGTTCAATTCAGGATCAACTGGACTTTATTTGTAACAGAAAACGTTTCGACTTCTGTCCAGAAGTCTTTTTCAATTCTGAATGGAAGCTGTGAGAACGAGAAGTTTTATACAGGCTTACAAGTCAATAACACATACATGTAAATTGACAGATCACACCTTAACAGTAGGGAGTCCCTTGAAGTCTCTGACAGAAAACACAACTAATCACAGCTGAGGTAACACATACATGTAAATTGACCGAACACACCTTAACAGTAGGGAGTTCCCTTGAAGTCTCTGACAGAAAACACAACAACTGTATGTAAATTGACAAACAACACCTCACAGCCCAACAACAGAGGCTTCTCAACAAACTTTGTTAGTCTAATTCACAGACAAGACACCTCTGCTCCCATCCGGTGTAAGACCTTTGTGAATCAGCCCCAAAACTGAGTTGTAAGTTTTGGAAAGTTGAAATCTCAGACCTCCTCCTCTGTTAAGAGAAGGTTTTTCTCTCTTAACATACAAAGCTTCCTTAACACCCCTCTCAAACCATCTGTGTTCTCGGTCCAAAATTTGCACATTTTCATCCTCAAATGAGTGTCCCTTGTCCGTGAGGTGAAGGTGAACAGCTGAGTTTTGTCCAGAGGTGGTGGCTCTCCTGTGTTGGGACATTCGTCTGTGAAGAGGCTGCTTCGTTTCTCCAATGTAACGGTCTGAGCAGACCTCGCTGCAC
>JBBPBX010033229.1:13164-33386 GCA_038048925.1 Garcialebias charrua | reverse complement strand
TTACTGACTGATGTCCACCTTTTATCCATCCATGCATGCATCCATCCATCCATCCATCAAACATCCATCCATCCATCCATGTATCCATCCATCAAATATCATCCATCTATCCATCAAACATCTTGCTTTCTTAAAAACATGATAAACTGAAATTGTGTGTGTGTTTGTGTGTGTGACTGTTTTGTGGTTTCTAAGGACAGTGTTTTGTCAGGACAGTAATGAACTGTAATCTGCTTGTCTGTTTATAGCATATGACAATGTCCATAAAAACCACAAAACAGTCACACACACAAACGCACACAATTTCAGTTGAACATGTTATATTTACATGTATATGTCTATCTGTACAGTATATGTATATGCATATACAGTATACATGTATATGCATATATGTATATACACTGTATATGAATATGCATATATGATATGCTTATATACATGTATATATGTATATTTGTGTGTATGTATATGACATAGATATCAATTTTATAAATAATGCAGGGATTGTTATGTATGACTTCAATATTATTAGTCACAGTTTTTAAATTTATAGTTTTCTTTCATTCAGCTAATTTTAATTTCATCTTAGTCCACCCATCATGAGAGGAGTTTTGTAAATACTATGTCCATCCATCTTTCCTTTATGTGAGATGGATACTTTGGCCAAAAACAATCATGTAATGTTTATTGGTTTACATGTGACAGCAGCTATCATCAAAATGTAGAATTTCCTCTAAATATAAGTATAAATGATCTGTTCCAGATGACGTGAACACGTCCAGAGTCAGGAGATCGCAGGTAGCCAGAAGAGCGATCAACTTCCATTAAACACGAGTACCAAGGTACATTTTAGTTCTTGTGTTCCTAAACAGATATACTTGCTACGTGTGGATTCATCAACCTTATTGATTTGTGCTGTAGTTTACTTGATGTCATTTTATTTTTATTTATTAAATAACATCAGCACTATCATTTACCGTTTGTTCAGGTCACAAGCTTTAAATGGCAGTGACTTATGTACAAAGGTGTTTTTGAGAAGAGGCATGTCTAAAAAGTATTTTCAAGAGTACAGTAAATGCTTATTAAGGAGAGTAAACAAAACACTCTGGACTATTGCACGTTATTATATATGCTGGTTTTAAAATTTCATTTCATGTTTTTATTTGGACACACTATAATTAAGCAGCTTTCCACTATTTCATGCCGGTTCTGCTCGTTTTTGTGCCGCTTATTGTTTAGAGATGAAAAGAGGATTAGTTATTTGCATGAATTGAGACGGCAGGATGTTTATTGCTTTTCATCCTTGAAGGCAGTTTTGCTTTTTGAAGATGTGTTAAATATGCACAAAGTGATGAAATGGGAAATTGTTGATGTTTTTTGTTTTTTTTTTTGCTACTTTTGCAGAGACTATGGGTTTTGTTGATAAGCTTTTTGAGTCTCTGACAACAAAGAACTACCTGGGAATACCTGTTGTCAAGGAACCTCCAAAAGAAGAGGTTAAACCGCCTGCAGTCAAAACTGATGTTGAGGTAAGAAAAGTTGAGTCAAGCTTTAAAAGGAGAAATGTAATCAAATCTGAAAAAATCGATATAACAAGAATTTCATATAGTAAACAACACACATAAACATACTTAGTATGCTTTTTTCAAGTCAGTAGCTTAAAGAAATAGTTTTTTTACATTTTTCCTGCTACATGCCGAAGTGCAGTGATTTCTGTAGTAATTTTCTGGACGCACTTTTATGACACAATTAAGACCTCCTTTGCTATCTTACAATAACACTGAAGCTATAAACCCATCATTACTGTCCTCTTGTCTGTCATTTAAAATGGAAGCAGAAGACTTTTTTGAATCTGAAGGATATCACTTAAGTTTGTCAAAAACAGTTTGGTGATTTAGTGCATTAATGGGCATTTCTATCCTGGAAATACGAATAGCCTTCGCATGCTAACGTTAGCATGCTAGCGCCGTATGCTAACGTTAGCATGCTAGCGCCGTATGCTAACATGGAAGTGGGGGTGTTGAAAATGTCCTGAAACAGTTACCAATGTCTTGTTAAGCTCTGTATTCCACAGAACATAGTAGGATCTAAAATGATTTTTAAAGATGAAGGAGCAAGTTGAAACGTTGGTTACGTACTGTAACCCCAGATTATATGAATGCAGGCAGAGCCCTTTAAGCCACGCCCTAGTGGGTTTACCCCTGCGCTTCGCGCCAATCACTGAAGACTTCTAGTCCACGCCCACCTGCCGTGGGCCCCGCCTCGGTCTGCTATATAATCTGTTGCTGACCGAGAATCGGCTCCCAATAAGGTAAAAAAAATTTCACCAAAAGAGCCAGGGAGGCCCGGGGCTTAAAGGGCTCTGCCTGCATTCATATAATCTGGGGTTACAGTACGTAACCAACGTTATATTTCATGCAGGCTGTCGCCCTTTAAGCCACGCCCTAGTGGGTTAAAGGCGAAGCAGGATATGGTCCATGCCTCACTGGGTCTGACTGGAACCAACAACCTGGCAACCGCCACCCTTACTGAAGGTACTAGCAGGTGCGCAACCTGATACTGATGGTGAAGAACAACATCAGTAGAAAAACAGAGTCAGAAGCAGGAACCACACGTTCAACTGACTCAGCTGTATGGTGTCGCCCATCAATAAAGACAGAAACGACTGTCATTTAATCAATAGTTTCATTGATAATGAAAGTTTTTACTCCGCTGCAACCTTGAGGACAGAAATGTCAAGGAGGAGCTGGAGACATCTCGCAGATAAAAACGGACAAATGGAGTTACTGACAACCAGGAAGCTGCTGAGCAGATATCCTGTACCGACAGACCATTGACCAAGGCAGTGGAAGCCGCCACTCCTCGAGTGGAATGAGCTTTAATGCCCTCGGGAGGCTGCAGCCCAGCAGAACTGTAAGCCTGGGAGATGGCCTCACACAACCAATGCGACAACCGCCGAGGGGTCAAAGGTTGACCCTGAGAGCCTTCTCTGAAATGTGCCAAGAGCTTATCAGATTTACGTATTGCAGCTGTGCATCCTACACAACATCTGAGAGCTCGAACCGGGCAAGCAAGTGAAGCTGTTCCTCCTCTGGTTTAGAGTGAGGAGGAAGGCAAAACCCGTCCAGTGTGATGATCCTGGACTTGAATGAAGACGTTATGACCTTAGGCGTGAATGCTGGAATAGGCCTAAGTTCAGCAGAACTCCCATCTCCTTGTATTTTTAAGAAGGAAGGAGAAACTGACAGTCCAGAAAGGTCACTTACTCTTTCAGCTGACGTAAGAGCCAACAACCGAGCCGTTTAAATGACAGGAACTTTAATGGAACCTCATTTAGAGGCTCAAAAGGATCCTTAGTTAGTGCGTTCAACACAGTAACCAGGTCCCATAGAGGAGCCAAGGACCGTGAAAACTGGCCTAAGACGGCGAACACCCCTCAAAAAACGTTTCATTAGGGGATGATTAAACACGGTTCTATCATTAAACCCCTCATGACATGATGAAATTGCTGCAGCATACGTTAATGGTGCTGAAAAGCCAAATTTCTGTCTAGCAATAGTTGTAAGAAAGACAAAATTGGACCCACGTGACATGAACATGGGTCCAGATGTGTGTCCACGCACCAGTGCTGAAAAGCAGCCCACTTTGAAGCGTAAACAGTTATTGAAGACTGTGCATGTGAGCCCTGAATGGTTCCAATTAGGGCTGGGCGATATGGAAAAAATCATATATCACGATATGGACTTTTTTATATCACGATAACGATATATATCACGATATATACAACACGATGTGTGTATGTGTGTACAGGAAAAATTTGGACCAAAGTTTTTTTATTTTATTATTTTACTACAGATAGTTACAATTATAAGAATGTGAACAAAACGAACAAGGAAATTTGGACCAAAGTAGAAACTAGATCTACCTAAGATCTACCTTAATTCAAGGAGTACGATTATGGAATGACTTAATGCCAAATGACAAATGTTAAGGAAGCCAAATCATTCCTTGTATTTAAGAAACTGGTAAAAAATGAATTGCTAAAAAAAATAAATGAATCTAATTTAATGTGTGATATATGTGAATTGAAAATTGACTGAGTTATTTACTTATTTTGTTATTATAGAAAATATTGTTTGAACTGTTATTAGATGAATAAGGAGCAGATTTAATAAGATTTATTCTTCATCTGCTACCTTTCATTTTATTATTTTTTTTCTATTATGAATACGTTAATTGTTGTATTTCATTTTATAAAATGAATAAACTAACAAACAAACAAACAACTCCTTTTCTACTTTGGTCCAAATTTTTCCTGCAGGTGGCGGTAAAACAACAGCTGCTAATTAAACTCACGAAGAAGAAATCCGCTCTGAAGTTTGAGTAAACAAAGCAAGAAACAGAAAAGAGAAAACGTTGCGTTTGATTGCGGTTCTGTTATGTCTCTGGTCTGTTTTGTATTGGTTAACTGGACCCGAGTTCGGACTCGGTTGGACTCTGGGTTCGTGTCCTCTGGACCCATTTTGTCTCAGAGTTTCAGCGGAGCGAAACAATGGAAGCTAACAAGGTGAGCTTCCCCCTCTTTTTGGTAAAAGTTATTCTTCTTAGGCTGCCTGTGCAGCTGTTTTCTCCTTGTTGAGACTCTATGGTTGAGACACCGGCCGGCTTCATGCGCCTGCGGCTCTGTTGCTCTCGAGTTTAACAACGTAAAGCATGTGTTGCAAACCCGCGCGTGCGTCCAACATAAAGCAGCGCCGTCATCTCGCAAAACCCCATATGAAGCTTCTTTGCGACAGTTATTTTTTTATTCTTATTTATCACGATAGAGACGATAGAAGGAAAGTAGCACGATAGACACGTTTCTATCGTCCCCACGATATATATCGTCATATCGCACAGCCCTAGTTCCAATGACATCTTTAGAGAACCAAGGTTTTCTAGACGCTGTCGTTCAGCATCCAAGCCCACAGATGCTGGCCTAATACCGGAGGGCTTCTTATTGCACCCCCTGCCTGCAGTAGAGCATCGTCTCTCCAAGGAGGTCTCCAGGAGCAGCCTGTCAGCTGCTGCAGGACGGAAACCATGGTGTGTTCACACGCTCTGGAGCGATCAGAACGACTGATACTCCCTCCTCTCACACTCTTTCCAGCAGTGTTGATAGCAGAGGAACTGGAGGGAAGCATAACTCAATACCCTTGGCCACGGATTGTGAGCAAAGCGTCCATCCCCAAAGGGGGGGGGGGGTCGAGGGGACTCAGGGAGAACAGGGTGCACTGTGATTTCTCTTGCGTCACAGACAAATCACTTCCCCCCCGAACCTGGTCCAGATTTTAGGTACCAGGTCCGGGTGTAACGTCCGATCTCTGTCCAGAGGCCCCCCTCTCGACATGATGTCGGCACCTCTTAGCACACCTGGGATGTAAACAGTCCTCAGTGATCTGAGGTGAACGTTTGCCCAGCAGAGCAGCTCCCTGGCTGTTTTCAACAGCTGGGCTGAGCGAACCCCGCCCTCGCGGTTTAAGTAAGCTGCGGCTGTTATGTTGTCCGTGTGTACGAGGACATCCTGGTGATGAAGCATGTGCACAAAGTGTTTGAGAACCTTGTGTATTAACTCCAACAGGTTTATGTGGTGAGACGTGCCCACGTCCCGCCCACTGTCTGAGACTGACATGTCCCCCCCCAAACGGGAAGGGACGCATCGGTAAGGACCGCCTTCCATGACGTGACTTTGCCCAGGGAAACCCCCTCTGTCAGAGTCCTGGGATTCCCCCACAACACCAGGTCCGTCCTCAGAGACAGGGACCGTGAGCTTGCGCCTTTTGTGGCGTACAGAGTGTCTATTTTCTGACGAATAAACCACCTGTGTTCAATAAACATAGTTTTACCACTGTGTGGCCAGCGGTCCCCATTCCTAACATCCGCATAATTGTGATCGCCGACACCGAAGTGTGTGGCCGGACGGACGCGGTGGAGGAGTGACGTCAGCGAATCTGTTCTCTGGTTCGAGAGAACGGCTGTCATTGTTAATAAGCATAAGTTGACACCCAGAAAAAGTATCTGTTGAGCTGGTGAAATAGAGTCTTTCTCCAATTTATAGCGGAGCCTCAAACAGGTCAGATGACTCACCAGAATCTCCGTCTGTGTTGCTGCCTTGAATGAATGAATGCCTCCATCTTGGATTCAGACAGTAGCAACAGATCGTCGATTTAATACATGACTCGGAAGCCCCTTGAACGCAGCGTTTGTAACGCTGCTTCGACGACCTTCGTAAGTCAGCGACGCAAGCGCATACCCGTATGGTAGGCGATTGAACTCGTAACAGGTTCCCTGAAAGGTAAACCTGAGGAACTTCCTGTGTTTTGGGACGATAATCGTCTCCGAGATCGATTAGTACCATCCAGTCCCCTGACGTCACGTTTCCGAGAACACGCTTCAATGTTAAAATATGAAAAGGACGTTTCATAATGCAGTCGTTGAAAATAGACAAGGGTAAATCGTACTGAGATCCCTTGATTTCTTGGAAACTAGGAGATATTATGGATAAAACCCGTTCATTTCGTCGTCCGAAGGAACCCCGGAAATGACGTAATTCGCCGAAAGTTCCTGTAGTTCCAATCTCAGCGCCGCCCCCTGTGCAGGGGACGAGAGCTTCGTCTCCAAAACTCAGTTGAACCTGGGCGGTGTCATTACAAACTGCAGAGTGTAAACGTCGCGAACCAGACGCCGCAACCATTTGTTCAGAGAGCAAGTTTGCAGCCAAACCGCTCTGTGATCTGTCAAGGGGGCAGCCATCTTGTTCTGCTGCCTGGGTAGACATAATTTGGCCTCTATTGCCGCCAAGTGGACAGAGTCCACGGTGGCCCAAGGGAGGCTGGTCTGAAAAGAGACGTTTACTGCATGTCACCTCACGGGTGCAGCACTGACACACGTTTGAATCATGTGAGCATGAGAGACGTCTTTTCTGAGACGGTTCATAGACATTACCTGTGGCTTGACTCGATGTTGAAGAGACAGAAATGTCCTGGCTGGAACCATGTGTCCAGGCCAGACTCATGAGAGTGTTAACTGTGTTAACAAGTGCAGATGTTTGTCTGACATGACTGTGCAGTGCATCGCTGTGTGCCTGCAGCCAGTCACGTACACATGCCCCCGTCTTCGCGTGGGGAGGCGGGGCTGGAGTGGTTACGGGGGAACATCGAAACCACTCGTAGCTCTGCTTTGTGTGAAAGAATTTGTTTTGTTTGTACTGCACGAACATTGAGATGCGTGCAGCCGCACACGGACCTCGGAAGAGGCAACCAGCATGTCTGAATAACACACACTGTTTTCAAAGACAGAATCTTTATTGTCAGAGAACAAAAAAACTGCTGAACTCATCCCCTCCACTCCGTCACTTTGTAAAACATGTCTCCTTTAGCACTGTGGTGCTGGCTGGCCCATGGGGTCTGCTGGCGACCCCTTCCTCTGGAGCTCCCGGCCCGCTGGTAATAGTGAGCCGGGTGTCCTCTGGACGGAGCTGGGGGCACAGTGAAGGTCTGTGACGGGGATGAAAGTCTCTGCACGCTGCGGTTTTTTCTCACCTGCTGGAGCGCGTCCGTGGATGAGCGCAGCTGCTTGAACACGGTCTGGTAGTGCTCACTGAACAGACCCTGTGTTGAGATCGGCCCCTGCATTAAAACTTTCTCCGTGACTGAGGGAGACAGTTTGAGCAGACTTGTTGGAGCAGCGTGGCCCACGCTGTGATCCGAGCAGAGCAGGTCGCAGTGCCCCGCACAGGTTGGTGACCGCTTCGAGAGCTGCTCCAGCCTTCTCGTGCGTCAGCTCCCGCCCGACTCCGAGCGCCAGGTGCGCAATGTTATTTACCGCGCACCAACCTGAGAAGCACACCTGTGGATGCGTTCCTGCATCTTTGTGGCGAACTGACCTCAGGTCAGTGCGGGCGGTGTGACGGGCTTCCCCACATGTTTTGTGGCTTTCAGTCCAAAAACCCGCGGACGAGCTCTGCTCCACTCTCTGCCTGCAGCAGGGAGAGGATGTCCGGGACACACGGCCAGGGCATCTGCGCCTGGTTCACCAGCATCGTAGTGGAAGGTCCAGCCAGGAGCGGCGTTGAAGACGCCTGTGTGGTGCCTTCAGGGACCGTCATGGTGCACATCCGCTGCCCACCTGATGATGTCGAGCAGCGCGTTGGCCATGTTGATGTGAGGACCCTGCTCGACTGTGTCGGGCTCCGGCTGTCCCTCACCTGCAGCAGACGGTGCCCTGCTGCTGCATGACCCCTCCGTGTCAAAGCTTGCAGGTCACTGGGTCCAGATCTGCTGGCGGGCAGGCTGGTACCTGCACGTTGGTCGTGGGGGCCATGCCCACCACGGCTTCTCCCTCGGTGGGGGGTAGGATCGGTTCCACGCACTTCAGAGAAGTGGGGCAACACGACTGCTAGCACCTTCCAGCTGGGGAATGAAGGGTGAGACCGGACCTGAACCCCCAGCGGGGGACAGGTCGGCCTCGCTAGCTACCCCCGTGGACGTGTAACCCCCCTTCTCCTTGAACCACAGGGAGGGGGGGGAAGCGACCACCATCGGCTGAGCCTCCGCTGCCATGCGGCCAACGAGGTCGAACCGGAGCTCCTTGTAGTCCTCAGACAGGAGCTGGCAGGCGAGACACTCCGGGTGCTGAACCACTGCCTGCTGTGCATGTTCGGGTCCAAGGCACATCTCGCAGGCAAGATGCTTGCATCCTGTGCATTTCCTAAGGATCTTCTGGAATCCATCTTAGAAAGAAATCTTCTGTAATATGGCGTGAAAATTTTTAGGGAGCCGATTCTCGGTCAGCAACAGATTATATAGCAGACCGAGGCGGGGCCCACGGCAGGTGGGCGTGGACTAGAAGTCTTCAGTGATTGGCGCGAAGCGCAGGGGTAAACCCACTAGGGCGTGGCTTAAAGGGCGACAGCCTGCATGAAATATAACATGCAGGGTCTCCCTCCTTGCTAGCAGGCTCCATTGGGAGCTGCCTGGCTAACTAACTACGGTGGCCCTACACGGCCAAAATTCTACAGCGGCCGAATGCACAGGAGCGGTAAAAATACAATATAAAATTTTAAAAAAGTTTTAAAATCTATTTTGGGGCTTTTAGAATCGATTCTGAATCGCCAGGACTAAGAATCTTGATTCTTTAAAAAATAGATTTTTTTTGCTGCATCCCTAATTGCTACACACTGAAACCTTTTTGTCCACTACTAGATTTTTTTTTATTAACACAAACAGAACTACAAAACACTACATAAACAAAAAATATATACAAACTCTTGTGAATGATAACATAACTACAGTCTATAAGCTAGGGGGCGGTTTACAAAATGATGAAAGTTGAAAAAATACTAGATACACACACTAATATTACTGTATGAGGGACGACCATTGCACTGCCTATGTCATATTCAGGGGACGGAGAGCAAGCAGAGGGAGGGGGGTCAAAAACACCAGATGAGAATTTTTTCACTTTGCAAAGTCTAAATTTGAGTTAGGATGACATTTTTGACTTGTGAAATTTTCTCAACAAGCTTATTTTATGCTTTTCATTAGACTACTATTAGCTTAAAAACACTTTTCATTTCTCCTTTAAAGCTTTAAAGCTACTGTTCTGAGAAGAGCAGTCTGTTTTCTCTTTATGCTTTGGGTCAAATTGTTAGGTTCAAATGTTTTTTTTTTCCTTAAATTTATTTTTATGCGACATAATCATTGTCTCCCTCCAGATTGAAACTCCAGAGGAGGACAGAGAAAACAGGCGCAGGAGAAGCCCCCTGAGAAACCGCTCTGACTTCAACGACTCCAGGTAAGGCTGTGGCTTCAAGTTCTTCAGTTCTAAACCTCAGGAGCTCTACTGCTAGCACGATGAAGGCTCTGGTGTCCGTGAACTTGTCTCTTGGACTGATCATTGCAATGTCTGAACAGTAATTTTAAACATTAAGAATAACATTGTGCACGATCTCATGTGACATTATGTGCCGTGAAATAGGTCTGTCACGATAACAAATTTTTCTTGGCGATTAATTGTCTCAGAAATTATTGCGATAAACGATAATATTGTTTGAAATTTGACCATAATTAGCAGTTTTTGTCAAATTTTAAAAGAAATTGTTAAATTTGTTTTGCGTTTATTACCTTTTTTGACTATGGGATGGCAGTACTGTATAAGACAGTTTGAACCGAAGGATGGATGTAAGAGTCAGTCAGAGTCAGAATCTTTATTGTCATTCGCACCACATGTGGTACATGTGATGAAACAAGATTATGTACACAGGGTCCCAGTTACATCCAACAATAAAATGTAAGAGAAGAACAGTAATAACATCTAAGATATGAACTAAGAAAAACATCAACTAAAAATACACTAAGCATTAATATCATAGAAAACATTACTCCAAACAGCAGCACGAACATGAGTCTGTATGAGCAGATGAGCACGAATGAACACAGCAACATGATGTGATATTTCACAGTGATTATTCTGGTTAGATATTCATGAGTCTAACAGCCTCAGGGTAGAAGCTGTTCCTCAGTCTAGTGGTTCTACACTTAATGCTCCTCAACCTCCGTCCTGAGGGGAGTGGGGCAAAAAGTGTGTGTGCTGGGTGAGTGGGGTCTTTCATGATGCAGGTGGCTCTCTTCCTGCATCTGGAGGTGTAGTGTCTGTGATGGTGGGGAGACTGACTCCAACATCTTCTGTGCAGCCTTCACCACTCTCTGCAAAGGTTTTCTTTCTGCAACTGTGCAGCTTCCATGCCACACGTTGATTCTGGAGCACAGGATGCTCTCCACTGCACACCTGTAGAAGGAGGTGAGACTGCACACCTGTAGAACGAGGTGAGACTGCACACCTGTAGAACGAGGTGAGGACTGGGCTGCTCAGACCAGCTCGTCTCAGCCGTCTGAGGAAGTAGAGTCTCTGATGACCTTTCTTGATCAGGCTGGTGGTGTTGTTGGTCCAGCTGAGGTTATCGTTCATGTGTACACCCAAGTACTTGTAGCTGGAGACCACTTCCACCGCAGATCCTCTTATGTTCAGTGGGGTGTGGTGTGTTTGTTCCTTCTGAAGTTCACAATCATCTCCTTTGTCTTCTTCACATTCATGTGAAGGTTATTCTCTTTGCACCAGCTCTCCAGGTGTTCCACTTCCTGCCTGTAGCTGGACTCATCATGGTTTGTGATGTATCCCACCACCGCTGTACAGGTAGTCCCCGAATTACGAGCGCTCTGATCTACGAGGTTCCAGACTTACGAGCTGGCGAATTTTTGGAAAAAACGCAAAAAATACTGAGTTTTCATGTGTTTTTTCACCACAGTTAGTTAGCTAAACATATGGACACACGTTTCCGATCATTTTTATGCACTCATAAGCAGTTTTTTGATGAAAAACGAGTGTTTGTAGTCGCGCTAGCGAAACCGTTCCAATTTACGAGCGAAATTCCGGACTTACGAGAGACATGGCAACCGTTCCAAATTACGAGATTTCCGGTTTACGAGCGCCTCGTTGTAACGGATCTCGCTCGTAAATCGAGGACTACCTGTATCATCTGCAAACTTAACAATATGACAGCCTGGATGTGTGGCTGTACAATCATATGTGAGCAGAGTGAACAGGAGAGGGCTCAACACACATCCTTGAGGAGAGCCAGTGCTGAGGGCAATGGTGGAGGAGGAGAAGTTGTGGATCCTCACTGACTGTGGTCTGTTTGTTAAGAAGTCTAGGACCCAGTTGCAAATGGGGGGGCTTAGTCCTAGTGGCTGGTGAGGGAACGAGCAGTGTGTCTCTTAAGAAAAATGGGAGGGACGCCCCTTGACGTGACATAGGCTGTCTCTCCTTCCTGTTTTCCGTTCTCAAAACGGCAGACGCTCGGTGTGGTTTGAGCTCTTTATTATAGCATTTGTCACACAAAGCTTTTAATAAGATATCAGTAAATAAGTTTCAGCTTCTTTTTGCAGAGAAAAACAACTTTTTACACAAAGGCAGTGGCACAAATTTCAACTGTGAATTTTGGAGCTTCGACAAGATGGCGTTTTTTTTCCCCGAGATCGGCTTGTTAGCATAGCTCGTAGCCTAGTTTCTCGGCTTAGCTGCTTTGAGCGATCCAAAAATGAGATTTTGGACGGTTAAAACCGATTTTAAAGAGAAAAGAGAAAGGGAGGGGTCAGAGAGGGACACAAAGAAACGATAAATCCAATAAATGAAAATTATCTACCTCATTTTAATTTATCATGCGATTAATTGATTTATTGTTTATTGCAACAGGCTTACCGTGAAAGACTCTCAGCTATTGCCATAACAAGTTTTAGCTCAATATCTCTTAATATAGACGAGTAAAGCCATTCTTGTGTTTGCTAAAGTTGATTAGCTGTAGCAGCCATCTTGTACTGGGTTGACTCCAAATGTAAATCAGTTATAGTTGTGCACCCAATGAATATTTCCTGAAAGTTTCGTTCAAATCTGTCCACTGGTTCATGAGATATTTTGCTAACCGACACATGCAAAAAACATTGTTGTACCCCTTTGTCTTTGATGGATGCTGATAGTGAAACAAAGACCTCTTTTTGCCACAAGTGTGCTTTTTTTTTTTTGGTCAGTACAGTCACAAATGATGGAATTGTTTTTAAGAGACAATTACAGCACACATAATGTTGGTAACCTGCCTGACTGTTGTTTTTAAATCAGACTCAGAGATATCATTTAAACGTCCTCTCCGACTCGCCCACACAGGTGCCGCGACGACAGGAGGCGGGATGAGCGCAAGCGGCGTGACTTCGAGCGGCACGGGAAGAGCTGCGCCGAATCCCATCGTGAGCGAGAGCGCCACGAGCGTCGCAGGGCCAGCCCCCGCGGGAGGAGCTACAGCAGGAGCCGCAGCAGGAGCAGGAGCGGCAGCCGTGGAAAGAGCAGGGACCGAGAGCACAGAGGGGGCAGAGGTGAGAGAGTAACGACAGCACAGGGGAGCAGGCTCAGGTGTGTCGGAGCTGCCGGAGCTCTTGTCGGCATTAGTGATGCAGGAGCTCTGTCGGGAACAACCTGGGTGTGAGCTCATTTGGATTGTTTAACGGAGACCGAACTGGTTTTGTTGGATTAAGGATTATTGAAAGTAGACAGAGAAGGAGCAATGTGGACAGCTTTGCAGTCACATCATTGGGGATTCAGCAACATGGGTTGGAATTGGCCTTATTACCAAGGTTATTCTGATATAATGAAAGACTGTGTTAATATGGCATTTAAAATTCTTCAGTAATCAATTATTTTACATGTAAAACATTTTTACAGATGCCTTTTCTTACCTTCAACAGAGTTCAAGCCCAAGTTTGATGTGGAGAGAAAAGATGCAGAGAGCTACAACGCTTCTCTCATACCCGGCTCTCAGCAGCAGCAGCACCCGCCACCTCTCGTCATGCCCCTTCCCACAGCTCCGCACCCGTTCCCCCCCTCTTCCTCATCCAGCGGAGTTCCGGGAGCTGGAGGGGTTCCTGTGGCAACATCCGCTCACCTGCCAGACAGCACTACAGACAGCTGGTCGAGCTACTACAGCGTTCCGAGGCTAGGCGGTGTCGGCAAGCCCTTCAGCAACAAGAGTGTCCCCCTCAAGCAGCGCTGCAGGGATTACGACGGTAAGAGCAATGTTTAGATTTTTTTTGTTTGCTTTAATTGAACTGGGCTCAAACGTTTTCGTGCTTCCAGCTTTAGACCTTTTTATTTGTTAAAACCAAACTGTGTTTTTAAATTTAAAGGTTATGGAGATATCTCTGCACAAAACAAATGACAGCAGCCATTGTGAAGTTCACTCTGGTAGTTTGTTGTTTTCCCACGAGCGTTTAGTGCCTTGAGTCTCTTCACTAATGACCACTGTTTAGCACTCGTGTCTCTTGTCTCCAGTGAAAGGCAGCAAAGCAAGCAGGTTCTATCTACACAAAAGCACAAGGGAGTTTAAACTTATCCCACTGTCCCTGAAGTGCACTGCTGTGATAGTGTTCAGACACTAGAGACCCGGTGTCTTAATGAGACTGTGGGGTAAATATGTTACTGTAGGTGCTTTCAGCTTTGGTCTCATTTAAAGCTGCACTATGTAACTTTGTAGTGCAGTCTGTAACTTTTCTAACAATATATTTTTAACATGTTTCTTCACTCTGTCACTATCTACTGACAGACTGGTGTTAGACAAAGTAATCTCTGAAAAAAACTATAGTCCCCTTGCTTCTCTATCAGCATTTATAAAAACACTAAAAACACAGAGTGACCCGGACAATGACCAGCCAATAAAAACAGAGTTTGTAACCAGCCAATAAAAACAGAGCTTGAATTTGAATCAGCCAATAAAAACAGAGCTTGAATTTGAATTTCAGCAGAGCAAGGGGGGCAGAGCCATATATGGCTCTGAGGGGGAGGGATCAGAATGCTTTGCCTGTTGAAAATATTTCTAAGTTCTGTGCTCTACAGAAAGTTAAACATGGCACCTTTAAGTTCTTTTTTTTTTATTTGTGTGTAAAAGTTTTGTTGATAAATTACAAAACTTATAAAAACAGGTTATGTATACTCGTGTATAACTAAAAATAATCACAATTTAGTAATACTTCAAAGTAACTGGTTTTTGTTTCATTTTCTCAACCAGAAAAAGGATTTTGCGTCCGCGGCGACCTTTGTCTGTTCGACCATGGCAATGATCCTCTCATCGTTGACGACGTCAATCTCCCAAATATAATTCCATTCCCACCCCCTCCTGTTATGCCTCCCACTGGGTTACCCAGACCTCCCATCACCGAGCCACCCCCCTCCCTCAGGATGCCATCGATGCCACCGTACGGCCAGCCACCACCACCAGGTGTCTTTTCAATGACAGGTGAGTGTTGCTGTTTGACGTATTAAAGGTAACTTGTAGAAACTGTGCACTTTGCCACTGGTCTGCCCTAGTGCTGGACAATAATTTGATATCGTTATATCTCGCGATATACTTTTATTCAATAACGATGATGTGAGTTTTAAGCATATTTTCGATATTTCGATAGGATTACAGCGTTTCACTGATGCTTTTCTTTTTCTGTTCGGGTTGAAGCGGCTGCTTCAGTTTCAACCCGGACAGAAAAAGCTGTGACACAACTACGTAAGTGCGTGGTGACGTACGTTACACAAAGCTCGAGTCCAGAAGGCGTTAACGGTAGCAGGCTAAGCTAATCTTCAACGCGTGTTAAGTTTTCTCTTCAAAACGAGTGCCCATGACTGTCAGAATGTGACTGAACAAGCGAAGAGAAAGAGATGACATCACTGATAAGAGAGGAAAGACTAATTTGGTGGTGTGGAAGTGGTTCAGCTTTCTAAGATCTGTTAAACTGCAGGTTTCTTCTGCAGCGAGGTCCTACTCAGTCTCTTTATGCTGCAAAACGTGACGGAGAGTCATTCTAACTAGCGGTGGGAACGTTTAACTTGTTTAATCTGAAGAGTTTCCACTGGATAGAACATGATGAGTCAGAAGATGAAGCACAATAAAGTTTGAGCCAACGTGTCCCTGAAACTACGAAGTACTGAAACAACAGCCCCAGCGCTGCATGTTTTTTTAATTTTTATATTGATTCATTCAAAATAAAACAAGTTAATCAGAAAGAAGAAAATAGTCTAATATCTGCCCCTTGTTTAAAAATTACAAAATAACTACAAACAAACTATAACCTTCACTTGAACAATATCCAAACTGAAAACAAACAAAAAACTTCAGGTATCCTTCACCTGGCACTATACCTTCCCAGCAACTTTTGTTTAATAATCTTTTAAAACATATAAATAGTTTTATAAATGTTTATGGTGATATCAAGTCAACTCAACAATCCTGTTTCCTGATTTACAACTTGGCTCCTTCAGACTAGTTCTAAATGGAGGTTTTACAAACATTTACATTCTCTTCAGGTTATAATGACTCTTCAATAAATTTTAATTGAATATTTGGGGGGGAGGGTAATATTTTTATGAGTTTTATACATGACTTGTAAAATACTATGTTCAACCAAATCATGACATTTTAATAATTTCAATTGATGAAATAATATATTTGTTGGGTGACCATAACACTTCTTACTAATAATTCTCATAGCTCTTTTTTGTAAAATAAAAACAGCGTTTGTAATTGTTTTGCATGCTTTTCCCCAAACTTCATTACAGTACATGATATTAAATATGGAACAATCATTACATTATACAATACAGGTAGTCCCCGATTTACGAGCGCTCTGATCTGCGAGGTTCCAGACTTACGAGCTGCACATTTTTGGAAAAAACGAAAAAAATACTGAGTTTTCATGTGTTTTTTCACTTCAGTTAGCTAGTTAAGCATATAAACACACGTTTCCGATCATTTTTATGCACTCAAAAGTAGTTTTTAGATGAAAATAGAGTGTTTTTAGGTGCGCTAGCGAAAACCGTTCCAATTTACGAGCGGATTTCCGGATTTACGAGCGAAATGGCGGCCGTTCCAAATTACGAGATTTCCGGTTTACGAGCGCCTCGTTGTAACGGATCTCGCTCGTAAATCGGGGACTACCTGTATATACAAAGCTTTGTCATTCAAAAACTATTTTACTTTATACAGTAATGCAATTGATTTAGTTATTTTTATTCTTAAGTAATTTACATGGGATTTCCATGTCAGCTTCTCATCAATAACGACACCCAAACATTTTATTTAATTAACAATGAATTTCAATGCTGTAAATTTTAAAGTTGTTGTTTAAAGTTAAAACTATTAATATTGACAAAGTTGAGAATTTTCTGGCAAGAAAGTTCATGCTCTATAATCCAGGTACCAAAGCCAATAATTCTCAGTCAGGTTATCTGGACAGTTTCTTTTTTTATAGAAACTGGATGGAGGATGGAAGGTGAAAAGTTTCTATACAAAAGAATCTGTCCAGATGACCCAACTGAGAATTATTGGATTTGGTGCCTGGATTATTGAGCATGAACTTTCTTGCCTTGAACTACTTTGGCTGTGGCTGTCTGCCTGGGAGCAGTAGACGAGGGACAGGACGGTCCCCAGAAACCATCTTGGCTCCAGCAAACTGGTTGGTCCACTGGTTGGTGTTTACTGCTTGGCGGGGAACTCTGACTGATGATGCCCTCTGGATGGAGGATGGAGGGTGAAACGTTTCTATAAAAATAAACGAAACTGTCCAGATGATCCGACTGAGAATTATTGGGTTGAGAATTGTATGTTTATTTGATGGGGATTTCAAATTTTTTGGAAGCTAAATGCAAATACTGTAAAAGGTGAACATTAATTTATTTGTATAGTTTATAGTTTTTCTGAGGCTTTTATATTGTTTATATCGATATCGAATTATATAGCTATCGACCGAAATTAAGAAATATATTGTGATGAAAATTTTGGCCATATCGTTCAGCCCTAGTCTGCCCTCAACCTTTTCTTCCTCATCGTTAGGGTTGGGCATCGAGAATTGTTCGGAACTGGGACTAACTGTCCGGTTTTCCCGGAATTGTTCAAAATATGTATTTTCGATTCCTATTTTCGATGCTAGTCCGCCGACCGGAAGTAGCCGCCAACCCCGTAAAAGAATTTGCCGCCGAAAACCAATGAAGAAGAATCCACCGGAAGTGTGCATCCGCGATCGAAAGCGTGGCTTAACTTTAATAAAATGAACAGTCAGGTCAGTGTAGCACTTGCAATAATTTTCTATCATGCAAAGGAGAGAATTAAAAAAGTGTCCCGTCTTTGACGCGCTCCACCGGATTATTTTTGCTTCGTGTCTGACCAGAATTTTCGCTTCGTGTCCGACCAGAAGTACAGAGTGGTCTGTCTTCAAAAAGCTCCGTCAGACTTTTCGCTGCCTCTTCGGCTCCATCAGGTAAATAAAACTATAAACTACGTCTCATACCAACATTAAGGCAGCTAACAAGTTATACTCCACTTAAAGCGGTAAGTCAGCTCAAATACAAACACGATGCTAACGTTAGCTCATATTTTTTTCTTAGACAAACGACCTGAAATGGCTCCACCGTGTTCACCAGTGTCCAAGGTAAATACATCAGTGTAACTGAATGAAGAGTTCCAGAGAACAGTTACAGCATATGTTGTGAAAAGGTTGCATCCCTTTTCAGATGGGGATTCAACTCCTGCCATGGATTGCACTTACATTGCACTCAGACACCTTACGGTACTACTATAGTTAAGCAAATCCAACACTTATTAACATTCTTAATCCATTTAAAGTTCTCTCAGTGTCTTTAAAAAATGTTTTAATGTATCTAGTTTTCATTATTATATAATTTCTGTTTATGTTCTCTTTCATTCCATTATGAGTGAATGTCACAGTTTGAAGAATTATTGAATAGGTTAGTTAGGCAACAACAACAGAGCTAATAATTGTATACATTCTCAATCTTAAAAATGATTTAATAATCTCATTTTACTGATAATACTGATAAACCTGTTGTTTGTTTGTTTAGGAACCTCCTCCCTGCAGTCTGTCCAGAAAGTCTCTACTGGAGGAGCTTTTTGCTGAGCAAGAGGCACAAAGTAATGTCACAGCTCTATGTCCATGAAGAAACAAATGAAGAGAGGGTTGCAGATGGACCAGGACATTCCACCAGCTGTTCTGTCTGAAGATCCTGCTGCTGGTGGTGGAACTAGGTTAGCCCATCAGTGGAAGCTCAGTAACATGACTGCAGCATCAGACACTGGACATGTGGAAATGTGTTTCCATGAGGTTTTCAAACATAAAGCTCTCTTGTAAAAGTGTACCCCTGCGAAAAGAAAACTCATAACATATTGAAGTTCATAAGTTTGATATTTATATACTGGTTGAAAATAGCCCTGTGAGAAATTCATAGTAAATTTAACAAAAAGGAAAAAGTTCATAGCATTAAATTCAAACAGAAGTTCAAATTATTTCATCCTGAAAGAACTCTGGCTAACTACTGTAGCTCTTTTATAACATGATGGAGTTAAACTCAAAGTAGTCTCCTCAGATAAATAGTGTTACATTATTTTTATATTAAAGTTTCTGTTAACTTATTATTTTTATATTAAAGTTTCTGTTAACTTATTATTTTTATATTAAAGTTTCTGTTAACTTATTATTTTTATATTAAAGTTTCTGTTAACTTATTATTTTTATATTTGATTGTTTCTGTTCAGTGCCCTGAGACAACTTCTGTTGTGACTTGGAGCTATACAGTATAAATAAACTGAACTGAATTAAATTGACATGTCTTTTTTTTTTTACCTCGCCTACAAAAAGAATCTGAATCGAGAATTGAAAAGAATCTGAATCTAAACGAAGAATCTGAATCGGAACCGGAATCGCTCAAATTCAAACGATGCCCAACCCTACTCATCGTGCCATCGCAATGTGTCGACGTAACGAGGAAGAACAATTGAACCTTTTTATGCTCACAGTAAAACAACTGAGTTCAGGATTTTATTCACACTAAGTTGCATTTTTGTGATAAATTCCTTGTTTGTACATTGTTAGTACGGTAATCTTGTGGTACTTCGCCCTGGGCCACCTCCAGAACACAAAACACTGAATCAGTCCCACTGGTTATAGTCGAATTGTTTTAAAATACTCTTTACTAGGGCTGGGCGATATCTCGATATTTAAAAAAAATATAGAGATAATTTCATACTCGATATAAAATGAGACTATCGATATAAAACAATATAGTCACATACTCTACGTAGAGTTAATCAATTATAATATTATTTAAATATTATTTAAATTCAATTTAAATGATATTATTATTATTATTATTAATTAATTGTACTTGAAAATCCCAGTATGCACCTTCATGCGGCCCCTCCTCCTCTCTGAATACAAATCCAGACACCCTCCACCCCCCAGCTGCCTCCTGCTGTGTAAAACCACGCTCTGCTGCAGCTCCCACTGTGAACACACTAGATGCAAATGCAGATATCAATCATCACTATAGTTGTTGACTCACAGTGCAGACACTCTGGTGACATGGATGTAAACTCCTGATGTGAAGATGACTGGGTGGCTGCTACAAAAGGAGAGGTTTGGTGTTCTCCAGGACATTAACGGTTTCCTGTTATGTAATCTGTTGCTGTGTGCTTGGTCTGTCTCTCCCTGTACAGCACATTGGTGTGCACTGTCACTAGCCGTGTTTCCATCAAGGTTTCTAGATGCGCATGAAGCATCGCATCAGAAAAGCTGAATGGAAAC